>JAQJVL010004827.1:0-40839 GCA_035578905.1 Stictocephala bisonia
TGAGTTCCACTAAGAACCCCCTAATTATGATGTTCATACAAGTAGAAAATAAATATAAAATGTGATTGCTGTTTATATTACCTTACACAAATTCCTAGGTAAGTTGTTTTGTAAAGCTTTTTTTCAGTTACTACTTTTGTAAAGCTCCGTATCAAGCTTTAATAAACTTTTCCAGTGGCATATTTTAATATCTTACAAACTTCATGTTTCTAATATACATAAGAATTTTGGTTATCCGAGCCTCAATCAACATAGCCTCTGGGTTAAGACGTTCACTGCGTCACGAGATCCCTGGGCCTCATGTCGTAGGCTTACATTCACACGGTAATGAAATTTGCATTTTTTATTCCTTATATATGCGTTTGTGATATTTTTCGTTGTAATTAACACATTGTTGCAGGAGTTGAATTCTATGGAAGCATATTTCTTAGTGAATTTGATAGTAACCTAAATCTTACATGAGATCTCTAGCTTACATGCCACACCAGAGTAATGACGTATTCGGTACAAGACCTATAGACCTCGTTGATCACATGGCAGACTAAACTTCAATATTAGCAAACAGATTTTCAGCTGTTGTTTGAAAAGGCGGGAGAGTTGTCACACGTGGTTGCTGAGTCGTCTGTTTATTTACAACATAAACTGAATTTCTCAGCTTTATTTCCACACAGTGTATTAGTGACTTAAAGTAGATTGATAGCAATTATTTTCCACTTTGTATATATTAGTTTGTAACAGTTGAGTATATAATATTATTTAGTAATTTTGTATAATACGTAGTTTTGTCTAGAGTATCTAGTAGGGATGGACGAGTCTCGAAATTTTGGGAATTCCCCGGGAAATTATAATTCTCGTCCTGCGAGAAGGAAATTTTGTTACGATCGGGAATTCCATTCGAGAGTTTTTCTAAGATGTAACCAACTAAATAGTTCGATCTGAACAACACGGTTATAATCGATATTCATGGTCAAGTTCGGATTTTTTCAATCAATATAAATTAAAATGAAAGGTTAATAAAATTATGATAGGCTTGTGTCTCGATTACCTTGGAATGTAATTTATTGCTTAAAGTGTGGCAGTGAAGTTACGTAGTGACTGACGACTGACAGTCGGAGTCGACAGTTGGGATCGAACGTAGATGTGACGTTCTCACGACCCGTTCATTTGACAAGGCTCATCTAAGTGAACGAGATATCCGGATCACGATGCTAAAAAAAAAACTATTAAAGTCGAACAAGTTACCGAGATCTATGATCCAACTAAACAAATCTAATATAGGACAGAACTGTTGACCAAAACCCAAATGATAATGAACGAAAACTGAGTGGGCCTATATTCCAATGTTTGTGTGTGTCAGTAACGTAAAATCATTCAATCAAACTGCTCCCGAGAACAGGTCACTTTACTGTCCAAGAAAACAACAAATCTTCCTTCCCATGGCAAAAGTCCATTTCTCTCATGTACATACAATGAACCGTTCTGCTCGTTTCCGAATTGAAATTATCGTATATTTCCCGTGAGGTGATTGTGATCCGTTTTGGTGTTTATTCTGAGTAGGGAATCATCCAATGATTTGACAGAAGAAAATATCGTATCATATCATATAAAATATCGTGATGGCGTTCAAGTATCGTGCGACGTAACAATATTTATTAATTTTCAATTGAATAAAAAATAACTAGATATATCCGTAGCGAATGTCAATTAATAATTTGTTTGTGAACACTTTAGATCGCCAAATGTGCATGTAACATTTGCAGGCATACGATATTTTCTTCTGTCAAACTGTCGATCGGTTTCCTGACTCGGTTAGAAAGTAACACAGATGGAGTGTAAAATGTATTACAATACGATAATTTTGATTTGTAAACTCAAATCAACGGTGAACGGTTCCCTGATCATAATTGTTACTACTACGTCGATGTTAAATGCAAAACAATTCAATCCAAATCTCTTCTGATTATAAAACGGACGGATTTAGCAATAAGGAACATAATTTTTATTGAACCGAAACTTTATCATACTTCTTGTGTTCATTTCATAAATTTATAATTTAGCTGCATAAATCTTCTTTTTATCACCAGTTGCCATTTAGCTGATATTTCAGATTGCATCTCGTCTGGCTAGGCATACATTTGCCGATTACGTATACCGTTGTCACTCCAATACGTCAGAAATTCCTTGTGATAAAAAGATTATCTTTCTATGTATCGAAGTAGTTTCGAGTTGCACACATTCATTACCAATCATAATTTATTAAAAATAATTGATCGTAAACGACTTTTCAATTTATATTTAGGTGCACAATTATTAAATTATTACTAACGATCCATTAAACTACCGGTATTTTGGCATCTAGATTTACAAATTTGATTATATTTCACAGCTTATATCCGGTTTACTATAACCATTATTATATTACTGAATAAAATAACTACAGATCCACTTTTTATGGCGTATACATAATCAATTTTTTGTTGAAAAGCGACAATTTTGAAAGCAATCGACTGTGTTTGGCGATGACGCATGAATCGTAGAATCACTTGATCCAGCTTTTGCCCAAAAGCTTCGCTACCGTGATCGGAACTACCAGATAAACCAGATCGACCGTCTGTGTGATTAGTTGACTATCACAGAGAAGAAATAGAGGTTGCTTTCTTATGACTACAGCGGCAGTTATTAATAGAATTAAAACAAATGCACATCTCTACAATAGTCAATACACGTGCAGTAATAATTACTAAGTTTATCCGTGAGGATTGGGGGGGGGGGGAATAAGGAAGGGAATGCCAAGATGCTGGCTCTGTGTGCAACTTCAGTTCCTAGTTATAATGTAGTTCAGTTAATTAATTGAAGAATTCATCCATGTCTAGTTTTTATGATGATTTTCATTAAAATTGGCATGTAATATGTAACTACCATTCTTTTATTTCGCTTGTTACAATTTTAATTCAGTTATATCAGATAAGATTGCTTTGTTTATTAAGTGTGTAATCTGTTATTGTTTAGTCTAATCTTGTTTGATTTTTTTCTGTTTTGTGGATAGCAGGCAAAAAATAAAAAAGATTTAATAAAATAAGGAGTACATAAATGTGTTTTAACATTAATGGTTGAATTTCCTACTAGATCACGTACCAATAAATTATTATTACTATAAAATGATTTGGTTTATTAGTTTTATCTACTAAGTTTGAAAATTAATGTATGATAAGCTGGGAAAAATTCCCTCCGAAAATTTCTCGAAATTCGGGAGGAAATTAATTTCCCTCCCGTTTCCCTCCCGAAATTTGGGAGGAAATTAATTTCCCTCTCGTTTCCCTCCCGAACCTAAAAATCTCTTCTCGTCCATCCCTAGTATCTAGAGAATTATTAATTACAGTAGTTATATGCGTAATGAGATCCCGAGGTCTCGTGCTTATATGCTATATCCACACCCAGCATAGCATTTATGATGTCAGAAACTTGATAGTTCTAAAACAATAACCTAGAGTGCTCTATCTTCAATAGATGGCGTGATATTGTGAGCAGAACTTCAGTTGTGCAAGGAGATCTCAGGATCTCGTCCTGCACTGAATTGATGGTATGCAACAAAATCGCGTGACGCATAGGATGAATGGCCGAGAAATTATAACAATGCAGTGAACGTGAATGAAAGGACAACTACAGCACGTCACATCATATAATCGTTTGACAAGGAATCAGTCTCTCTACTGGCTGTTGGTGCTAGGTTAGGGTGATGCAGAGCCGTCACGTGACGTATAAATGATACTGTACCCTGCTACAAATTCTAGGTATATATTTCCCATCCAAATGCATTCACTCATGACAAATCACCACCTGACACCATCGGCTTAGTTGACTCTGATCCAGCACTAAAAACGTGGTTGTTTAGGTATGTTGACTTTCGTGATTTCACAATACAGTACAGTATTAGATATATTTCCTTAATTATTGTTGTTACTGTTTTTGGTCAATACTTTATTCCAGTGTTTTGAAATAAGTGGTATATATTGACAGTTGTTTGTCTTATAACGAAATTGAAATGATCAATCAATCAGTGTATTTATCGTCAATGTGTATAACAAATGTGGTATTGATATGATAATTTTGTTCCGTTAAAATGTTGAATGGTTCCCTGCACTATTAAGAGGGTAATGCAAATTGCCTTACACAATGGGATAAATATGATAATTTTGTTTGGTAAACGGACTGAGCGGTACCCTGCACTTAAAACCAAGTGGTGAATAGTACCGTGGACCGTAGACGGACGAAATATGAAAGGTAGGATGAAACAATTATACTGGGAATCAATTAACATGAAGCAAGTGATACTCTGCTTTTTTTGTCAACAAATATAGCGTTAGAAGAAACTTCCCATCCATAATGTTGACTATGGACATTACATTAGATCTTTACCATTAAATTCTATTATTGCTGTTACCGACTGTTGTAGAGTTTTAGAATGGAATATTTATTCCCAACTTCCTGTCATCCTGTGGTAATACAGCTTTTAAAAGACATAACCTGATATTCCTTACTTTCTTACAGGATCGTAACTAAATTTACAGTATTTTGTGTTTTTTCTTAGAATAAACTAGTTTTGTTCTTTTTCATGGCTTTTATTATTTTTACCATAACCTCCGTATTATCTGAGTTTTTACGCATCAGAGGTAGTTTCAGTCGCAATTACCTCAAATAAGCAAGGTCTATCGTGCTAAAATTTTATAGTCATATCAGTTTTAAGACAATGTTTGAGGTTATGAGGAGGTGTCGTAGCTGACTGATATAGATTAACACTGCGACCCAGCCTCCTAAACTCATTATTGGGCCCATCGAAGGTGGGTGTGAGGCATCAGACTCGGGAGGACACAGATTAAACAACACAAGTTACGGTCAAAATGTAGTTTTAATTAAAAAGAAAAATTTTAAAATTTGAATGATTAAAAACATTGAAAATAGAAAATTGGGCTTTTTCCAGTTTCAGGGCTAATATACTGTTGTATTAAGCCTAAACAAACACTAAATAAAATTTGTCAAGGAAAATATAAATAAACTGTGAAAATAAATAACAACAATAAACGGCATAACAACATACAAATACACAAATAAATAATAACAGAAGAACACGCAACAAATAACTAAAAGATAACAAATTTTTAACAACTAAATAACGATGAGGGGGAGCATAAATTCTGTAACAAATTTAGTATAAATACTGCACAGTTCATTTTTGTACCAAAATTTAGCTAAAAACATGCTCTATCAAATAAATAAATAAATATTAGGATTTTTTAAACATGTATAGCCGTACAAATTGTTATATTCACAATAGTATATTGGGGAGATAGGACATCAGCAAACTTACCTTAGAAGACAAGTTCACTAACACCAGAGTAGTAGTAACAAACACAAAATAAACATACTGGTATTTAAAATTTGTGAGATTATGTGTTTATTTTGTGTTTGTTACTACTACTACTCTGGTGTTAGTGAACTTGTCTTCTAAGGTAAGTTTGCTGATGTCCTATCTCTCCAATATACTAATTCCTGGCCTAGTGCCCTTTAACCTAACCATATATTCAAAATAATAACCTGTCAGGTTATAACATTTCAATATTTTATGATCTATTTTGGCCTCATATAATACACTGATATTTCACTTTATATTATTATAATATAGCTAATTACTCTTTCTATTACACATCGATCAATATGTAAACAGTCTAAAACACATAATTACATAAAAAATAAATTTCCATGGTCTTATATTTACAAACAATTAGCAATCTGAAAACGGCAAACTTCTATTCAAAATCATCAGGTTCATGTCAAATAATCGATTACCTGTGTGTGCATATCACTGTAATCAGCAATTATAGTAGTCTCTCTTTGTAACGATTCCCTATGTAATGATAATTCTCCTATAACGATGAAAATAGTAAATGCTGTTTGGTTCGTCATTAGACAATTTATTTATTCTTTTTCTACACCGATATCATTCTCTCTTTATAACGAATACATTTCAGCTATGAAACGCCACCATTTTGTAATGTATAAAGCTTTCCAGGTTTGGTCTGCAGCATTCTTCTTTCCTTGACCAATCCTTCAAAATAAAGTGCATATCAAGCTATGTACATAGCTGCATATCACCCTGTATGCAAACTTAATTCATTTATAACCGCTTTGATCAAATTTTTAAATTACAATAGGTTATTTAGTGCAGCATTATTATTACAGTAAGCATTTTTGTCTCTCTCTGTTTAACGATCTCTCCTTATAACTATGAAAATTCCTGGTACTTTGTATATCGTTATAGAGATACGACTGTAATTTAGATTCCATTAAGACACAAAACATCATTGTAGCTTTTATGGTGTAATATGACAAAATTGTTTGTGCATGCGTCTCAACGCCTGAAATCAGGCGTTCGCCACTTGAGTAACACATTTCAACGCTTGAAATAAGGCGTTTGCCATTTTGATAGTCAACCATTTTACAATGACACCCCGAGAACAACCCCATCACTAGTAAATATTTAAGTAAACAATAAAATATTAAATTAAAAATTAAATATACATTTTCCTCTTGAAGCAGATCACCCCGCCCCAAGATTCCCTAAAACAATTCCAAATTCAGTGTTCACTGTAACAACACACAAAACACTAGTAACAGGTCAAGGAAAAAAGTCCAGAGAGCGGAGAAAAAATATGGTGTAAGGTCACCTGCATGCTGAAGACTTCAGCATGGAGGAAAAGAAGTAACTGCACCAAGGAAGAAGGACATTGGAGGCTGCTCCCTCTTGGTCACAAAGAAGGCCAAGCCTTAGCCTCCTGGCAACATCAAGGTGGAATGGCAATGCAAGTGATGATCTGCCTCTCCTTCCGGACCCTGGAGCCGAGAAACTGGAATGACCCGCTCAGAGTTTGTTCAGCACAACACAAAAGAGAGAAACAAAAGATATCTTCGCACAGAAATTAAAATTACAAAAAGATAGGATAAATAAAAAAAAAAAAAAATTGAAGTTAAAAAATGTTAAGCAAAGTTTTACCAGTAAAATAAAAAAATAATCAAGCAGTGTCTAATCTGCCTATTTAACCATGATGTGTTTTAAGCTGTTGAAGTGCAAGAACTGAGCTACATATTGTGCAGAAAGATATAATAAAGCACAAAAAAATTTTCAAACTGGATATTATAATACAAATACGGAGAAACATGTAACGTCAGGCAAATACTTGAAAATTACTCGTAGGTATATCCTGTGCATTATGAAACAAAATGTTGCAAAATTAAGTAATGGGAACATAATAAAAGGTACAAGAGTAATATAGTTAAACTAGCTGTACCCGCCCGCTTCGCCGGTCATAATATTGAGTTTGATTTAGAACCTAATAGGTGAAAGAGTTCGAGCATTTTTGCTTCTTCTACCAATATTAGATTTTTTAGGAGGCATGTCATAAAAAGTAAACTGAAAAACAAATAATTATTTATTTTTTATTTTCACGTTTCACCACATGTTTTAATTACCGAGGAAAAAAGGTTAACACCAAATACAGATCACCCGATCAAGTAAAAGTAGTGTGTGCTACACTCTCAAGGTGAAATGTAGAACTACAATAAATCAAAACATATACAGTACTGTTGTTGTGAGAACTTCAATCTGCTTATGGCATGTGAAACTACATTAAACCACACAGTCATATGTTTTTTGTAAACAATTCAGATTCTCCATTTGAATAACATGGGATCTTTAGGAGCCCGTGGGGCGGGACCCTGTGGACGGATCTGCATCAAACTTTACAGAAACCATCTCGGGAGTATACAGGACAACATCCTAAAGTTTCATGGCGATCGGTTGGATGGTTTGGCAGCGCATAAACTTCAAATATACAAACATCCTCTTTTTTAAATATAGATTTATAAATATAAACTACCACGCAAAATCATCAGAAATTATACCATTTAAGAAGAAAGTAAATTGGACACCATGTGTCTCAGAACTGGTACAGGTTGCCTTAACTTGATAAGAAATACTAATACATAAAAGGCAATAAACTTGATTTGATCAAAACCAAGATAATTTTGTAGGATATAATTTTGTCCTCCAAACTACTGTAATAATAGTGCCTGTCTTACATTTTTGTGCTGAGTTTTTCAACTATACTATTTTTTTTACAAAACTATCGTTAAAATCTGTTGTAATCCACTATTTGATGAGTTAAAATTATAACAACTGGATGAAAGGGGTCTTTAAATTTCCCTATCAGCCTTTTACGTTTTTAACCACTGTTTGGTGTACTGTTGCTTGTTTAAATCTTCGTTTGGCCTTAGGTTGTAGATAACTATTCTCACAATTACTTTGTTCATTTTTATTATACATAGGATCATTATATACACTACTAGCTGTACCCGCCCGCTTCGCTGGTCATACTATTGAATTCGAAGGCTTGCAATCAAAATATAAGTAACAATTATAACAAATTCAAGAACAATAAAAAATAACTTAAAGTAAATCAAACTAAATACTTTGAAAAAACGATTAATAAATCTAATATCCAATTAGTACAGCTGATATTATGTTTAATTTACTACTAACTGTACTCAATTATTTTTAAATTTAAAAGTTTAGCCTACCACAATTTTATTCGATTTGTTTTTATTTACCAGCTGTTATTCAAATAAATCAATCAATTAATATAGCTCCACGAGTATTTACAATGCTTAATGCAATAGGAGAGGGTAAGGCATCATTAAACGTACCAGAGGAAATAGCCCACAAACACATACAACAGAAACATAAGTTATTACCGAGGAAAAAAGGTTAACACCAAATACAGATCACCTGATCAAGTAAAAGTAGTGTGTGCTACACTCTCAAGGTGAAATGTAGAACTACAATAAATCAAAACATATACAGTACTGTTGTTGTGAGAACTTCAATCTGCTTATGGCATGTGAAACTACATTAAACCACACAGTCATATGTTTTTTGTAAACAATTCAGATTCTCCATTTGAATAACATGGGATCTTTAGGAGCCCGTGGGGCGGGACCCTGTGAACGGATCTGCATCAAACTTTACAGAAACCATCTCGGGAGTATACAGGACAACATCTTAAAGTTTCATGGCGATCGGTTGGATGGTTTGGCAGCGCATAAACTTCAAACATATATATATATATATATACATATATACAAACATCCTCTTTTATAAATATAGATTATCTGAATAAAATCACTCAAATAATCGTTTCCACCTAATAAACCGTCCTTTTCCAAGTTTCCTAAATCTACCAACAGACCCTATTTTCGAGACGCTACTACCAAACATAAACAACAAACAGACAACAGCTGTAAAATTAAATCGAAATCATTCTGTTGATACAATAAAAAAGTCTACTCACTTGTGTGCAGCACTGTACACATGCCAACCGAAAACGACTACAGTCATTTACAGCAGTCGAGAGGTTAAACACAGATACAACACTTTACTTTTCCACTGAAAAGTATACATTACTGCTTGAAAACCCCTCTTAATGGAACCTTAGATGTAAAACCACCTATCTGTCATATGCAAGTGTCTTAGTGCAAACAACTTTAACCCTTATAACGTCATAGGCGCCGTACCGCGCACTAGTGTTAGTTCCATGAAACTTCATGGATGCAGTACCGCGCAATTTCACATTAAGTGACCAAGGTGATTATTTAACTTTAACAAAGTGTTGGATTAGTGTCGTGAAGTATTGAATTAATTCGCTTTACCGGCCTACCCTACTATCGAGCAATATAAGTACACTGTGCATTCAAAATGGCCGCTAGATGGGGCGGGGCATCTAGCGCAGCCTCCCCCCACACGTCACAGAGGCTGTACGGCGCCACTGCCTTGTCCCACTCCACTTCATCAGTCGGGCTGTCTGCCGCGATTGTTGTTGCACTACTACTGTCTGCTGTATCACCGTGCCATTTATGTTCAAATTTACGTTTTTATAGTTATTTATTGTTGTTGTTTTATAGTTATTTATTGTTTGATTGTTGTTATTGTATATATTTTATAGTATAAGTTAAAGTAATCTGAGGTGAATATGGCTCACATTGAGGACCCGGGTTTTGACGAGTTTGTCCGAGATATGATGAATACATCTATGTCTAGTGCTTATAACATGGACATTAGTGACAATGAAGACGAATTGATACATAATGTAAGTGATGATAACATGGACACTGATGATGGACAAAGTGAAAATGAAGACATCCCCCCTAACGCACCTATGCCCACTCAATTTGCGACAACTAGGCCTACTATTGATGGCTGGAATACTGTGACCAACATGGACCCTGGACCAAGTAAGACAATACCAATTTATAACGTCAATCGAGGTACAAATTTACCTACATCATTTGATTCTGACTCAGAACCAATTGATTATTTTTACTTATTTTTGGATGACAATATCAGAAACTTTATTTGCCAAGAAACAAACCTGTTTGCTAACATGAAAAAAAGTAAAATCAACTCTCCTAGCTCACGTATAAAACACTGGAAAGACATTGATGACAAGGATTTGAAAGTATTTTTAGGTATGATAATAAATATGGGTATTACACCATTACCCACCATTGAATCTTATTTTATGACTTTCTAAATGGGAAAGTAACATTCCTTTCTTTTCTGATGTATTTTCTCAAAGGGATTTCCTAAATATATTTTGGAACCTCCACTTCAACCATGACAGCAATCCAGTCTCTCGTAGGCCTAAAGGTTTTCTTATCAATCCTCTGATAGAGCACATAAAAAGTAAGTGCAAATTATTTTACACTCCAGGAAATTACGTATCAGTCGATGAAAGCACCATTTCATATAAGGGTAAGGTGAGCTTTAGGGTTTACAACCCACAAAAACCAAACAAATTTGGAATGAAAGTTTTTGTGCTGTCTGACTCTGAAAACGGATATATGTACGACTTTCTTCCATACTTTGGAAAAGAAATACTTATTCCAAACTCTTCCTTGTTAAAAACAACGCAAATTGTGAAGCTTTTGACTGATTCTTCAGTATACAATGATCCACTCAACCCTATATCAGGACTTCACGTTTATACCGACAGGTATTATACCAGTCCACAGCTGGCAACAGAACTACTGAACAGTAATTGCTTTCTAACAGGCACTGTAATGCCACATAGAACAGGATTGCCAAAAGATTTGAAAAAAATGTCAAAAAAGCTAAAGAAAGGAGAAGTTTTGTCTCAGAGGAAGGGTGACATTCTTGTAACATGTTGGAGAGATAAGCGTGTAGTTGTAATGCTCAGCACAAAAAGCAAGGGCGATTCAAATGAAATGACCAGTGTGCCAAGCAAGTGGCCAAACAAACCACCAACACAGAAGCCAAATGTTATTCTTGATTACGTAAAACGCATGGGTGGCGTGGACAGAAGTGACCACTACATTTCTTCCTACCAATTTTTACGCAGAACAAAGAAGTGGTATAGGAAGTTTTTTTTCTGGTTGCTGGAGGTGGCACTAGTCAATTCATACTTGCTCTATAAATCAGTTCAATTGAAGAACGCAAAGAAACCTCTGTCCCATATTGAGTTTAGGAGATTTCTGGTTAGGAACCTCGTCGCAGAGAGAGTAGCCAGCAAACCAACCCGAAAAAGGAAAGGACGCCCAATTGAAGGACCACCAGAGAAGAGTACAGGGGAAGCACTTCTTGAAAAAAAGAGACAAGAAGAAATCACGGTGTGTTGTATGTGTCAAGAGAGGAGTTCGCAGTGAGACCTGCTACGTATGCAAGACATGTCCGAATGAGCCAGCGATGCACCCTGAAAACTGTTTTGAGGATTACCACACCAAAAACATCTACTAGAGCAATCTTTTTTATGTCCTAAATAACTAACATTGAACCTGTATTTGACTAAACTGTACATACACCAATTAAAAAATAATATTTTACAGCATATTTAAAATCTTTTCATAAAATGTTGTAAAAAAATCAAACTTTTATTTACTTTTTAATTGAATAAAAATTTTGTAAATTACCAAAAAAAGTTTTTATGGTTTATTATGCCTTTTTACTATTTTAAGAATAAGACAAAAAATTAACTTTAAGAAAATATAAATTTTATTTTTTGTGTGTATAGTAACGTAATCTCATAATTTACCAAATTACTCGTGACGCCTAAAGGGTTAAAATTAAACAACCCCTCCTATTGCAACCTTACAATGTTATTGGAGAGTTTTTGGATGGTGCAGACTTTTGGCCAATTTACTAAAATTATATTATCTATTAAACATTAAGTTACTGTTTTGTTGAACATAATACTTAATTATATATATACAGTAAGACCTCGATAATCCGGCACGCTCGGGGATCCGGTAATGCCGGACTAACGAAAATGCCGGATTATCGAGGGCGTACTTTAATACATGGTTTAAACAAGGAATAACATAAAAATAAACACACATGTACTATATACCTGTATTATTACTGTAATCGGGCTCTGCAGTACACAGGGAAAAGGTTAAAGTTACACTTAAGAAATATTAATACACATGAAACAAAAACTGAACTGTAAAATAACGTACTATGTTTTTTATTATGGCTTAAAAAAACAATATGTACAGTACAAAACTGAAGATTCAATCGGAATCACTGTCGGCTGCTGACACTGGTGCTGGATCGTAGCCAGTATCCCCAGATGATGTTGAGGGAGTAGGAAATGCTAATGTTTCATCTATCATCGTCTTCTTCTGAGCTCTTCGGAACATTGAAGGAATATCAACTTGTTTTTTAGATTCGTTACGTTTTTTATAAAAATTGCTTTGAATTGTATGAAGATTCATTACTTCAGCAGCATTATAGTGTTTGCATGTCTCAGCAAACTTTACAAACTGGTTCAACGCCTCCGAAGCATCAGTCCATGTGATGTGAGTTGTTGACGTTGCTTCATCTTCATCACTTTCGGTGTCTTGTGGTTCCTGTGGGCTTAATACAGATTGTATAATTGCTTCATCACTAAGCTCCTCTTCTATTGGTTCGTCGTTACCAATACCAATCCATTCGTAGATTTCTTCTTCTGGAAGACCGCTCAGTGGATTGTTTGGAACGGAAGAAATGGCATTCACAATCTGTGATTCTCCAGTTGAAGGATCATCAACATCTTCGATATCTTCCGTAGACGTTTTTTCAAAGTGTTTTGGCCATAACTTGCGCCATGCCAAGTGCAACGTTTCACTTTTGACCTCAGACCAAGCAACAGCAGTTGAAAAAATTGCATCTTTTATATTAAAGTCACGCTGAAAATCTTTTACGCTGCAATCAGAGTTTAATAGCTTTTGCACAAACATGCCTCTGTATTTGGACTTGAAGTTTTGTATCACACCTTGGTCCATTGGTTGTATCAATGGCGTCACATTTGCGGGAAGATACGAACAAAAAATGTTGCCTGCCTTAAGTTCATATGCTGCAGGATGTGCTCGGCAATTATCGAGGATAAGAACTGCCTTAGATTCTTTGGGGAGCTTTAGTTTTTTAAAATTGTCTTTTACTGCAGGTACAAAATGTTGGAAAAACCATTTTTTGAATAGCTCTCCCTCCATCCACGCATTTGATTGGGCGTCGTAAATTACAGGCAAGTTGGTTATATTTTTCAGAGCCCTAGGCTTCTTAAATTTGCCAATAACAAACGGTGTAAGTTTATGGTCACCGGATGCATTTGCGCACACTAATACAGTAAGCCTATCTTTATTTTTTTTGAAACCCTGTGCACTAGTCTCGTCACCACCAGCCAAAGTAGAGTTTGGCAAACAGCGCCATAGAAGACCAGTCTCATCAGCATTGTAAATTTGGGTAGGGGTTAGACCATGTTCACTGACTAGGTTTTCAAATGTTACCTTGTATTCATTTGCTGCAGCCAGGTCGGCGGATTTTATTTCTCCCGAAACGTCTAATTTTCGTATTCCATGACGAACTTTGAAGTTTTGAAGCCACCCTTTTGAGAAGATCGGCATTTCATTTTCCGGCAAATTTAGTTCCTTATAAAAAGATTTCGACTTCTCCATTATCATTGGCCCTGTTATTGGCTTGCCCTCTGCTCGTTTGGCGGTAAACCATGTCCACAATACATTGTCCAGGTTTTCTAACTTAGGTTTTTTCAAGGTTTTTCTACTTTCAAAACTTTTAACAGAAGCAGATTGTGAAACAAACTTTTCTAATTGGGGTTTTTGTTTTTTTATATCGTATATAGTAGATGATGAAATATTGAATTCACTCATGATACTGTTTCGATTCTCACCTTTCTCCAATCGTTCAATAATGTTCAGTTTTTGCTTGATCGACAATGTCACATGTTTACGTTTTGCTGTTTTAGCAGCAGCACTTTTATTAGGTTTAGAAAACATTGTTTAATCTACACCACAAACACTCACTGTACACGAAAGTATAGGTTACTGTACTGGTAAGGTAAGGCAATAGTGTTTAAATAACTAACAATAGTAGAGCGGACACATAAGTTAAACGTTGAAACTAACAATAAACTATAGAAACTGCCAAATAAGACAGAAGTGCAGTCACGAACACCGGGCGGTTACTAACATGGCCGACTCGACTCCAAAGAAATGAGACGCCCACTGAAACGGAACATTCCCGAACGCTTCCGAAACTGAACGAATCGAATCCATTCCGAGTGCTATGCCATCGGTATCACAACGGGCCTACATTGGCCTAAGTGTGTCGTAAGACAGCCGCTAAACCTAACCTAACCTAATTCCGGTTGAAATTTTTGGAGAAATTTCGATTAAAATGTTTTTGTAGACAAGTTTAATGATGAGTTGTTAATAGACCGGGCCTAAATCACTCAAAAATTGCTGAAACTCGCAATTTTCATCAGTGTAAATTTTCAAGACAATTAATGCCGAACTATCGGGTCTGCCGAATTACCGAGTGCCGGATTATCGAGGTCTTACTGTATATATATATATATATATATATATATATATATATATATATATATATATATATACTAATAATAATGTTGTTATGTATAACATTGTAAAATTTATTATATTTAACTAATTCATTTGTCTTTTGGTGCACAAAGAGTAAGAATGATTTGAATGACTACAATTTACACACAGAAAACTTGGAGGAATTTCATAAATGATGTTGTTTCACTGATTTATAATTATAATTGCAAGTGGAATTTTAAGCTTAAAGTTCAGACTAAGTAGACTGGATTTAATTGCTGACAGTTCAGTTAGTATAATATTAATAGAAATAATGCAGGATTTTCTCGTGTAAAGCAGTTAATTAACACTCTTATATATTGTAATAAATAAATAATAAAACTTGGATGGCAATTAATCTGGTTTGGAATAATTTAATTCATGTTCTAAGGTATCTTATAATGATGAAGAAAAGAAATGCATTGTGAAGATGGAAACTAAGTATTTGGAGAAAGGCTTGTTTGATTGTTCTGAAGAAACTGAAGAAAACGGTACATTTAATGAGGTTAGTGATACTAGTTTGTATGGAAACACTACATACAACAAACAAAAGTGCCAGTACAGCATTCCAACTGGTTATACATTTGTTGTATATTAATAGACTAGTCATAGACAGGTTAGCCACAAGTGTAAATAGTTTCATATACAAATATGTTGAACAAGTTAAGTGTATGAATAGGATACAATGGTTCCTTTTTATCAGGTTGTTAAATTCCATGTTACAGTAGTGAATTTCTCAAGGCTTTAAATTGCTAATGTGCTCAGAGTAGACCAGAAAGGATTGTCCACTAAATACCAGACTATCAAGTACGGGTGTGCGAGTAGTGATTTTTAAGTTTCAGTCGAGTAGTTGGAATTTTTTTCGAGTATTGAGTATTTTCGAGCGAGTATTTACAGAAGGATTTAATGTTCACCTAAGACAACTGTAAAAGGCAGACACCATCCTAAGCCTATGTTAAGATTTGCCAGATTCGTAAATATATACATCTAAACTGAACACAATAATTTTGATTTGTTGTTTGAAAATGTAACATTTGATAAATAAAACTTTTTACTTCCTGCCTTCCAATAAATTTGTGTGGTATTGTTTTGTTTAACCTTTTTTCATAGCTAATATGATTTAAGAAACTAAGAAAGTATATTATTAATTGAAACAACGTGGATTATAAAGATATAATCTGTTCACTCATATCACAGATCAGATTTTCTATGCAAGCCAATTATACTGTTTCACAGCCGGCCAGCTGATATGTTTTATCTGGCGGTTCAGTTCAAAGTGTACCGCGAAAACGTAACGAAGCTTGATGGCAAAAGCTGCATTCTACAACTAACCGGAAATAAGCTGTGAATTATATAATCAAATTTGAAAATCTCGATGACAAAGACTGTAGTTCAATTGATTGATAATAATAACTAAGCAGCTTTACTACAAATAAATTTTAAAGTCGCTTAGGATGAATTAGTTTTTAAATTATGATCATTAGTTTTTAAATTATGATCATTAGTTTTTAAATTATGATCGGTAATGAAATGTGTGAAACTAGAAACTACTTCGATAAATGAGGATGCACTGAACAACAGATAAATAATTATTTCATAGTGAGAAATGAAAACCAGGTGTAATAGAATGAAAACTATAGACGTAGTCGGCTAATATGATGGTCAAACCGATATTGGTGACGAGATGCAGTATCTTCTAGTGACACAGTGAATATTGTGGGCAGATAAATTATAAATTTATGACTAAAAACGAGACGTGTGATATATCTTTGGTTCAATAAAAATTATTTTCCGAATGTCTAAATTCGTCATATTTTGTTTAGAAAAGGTTTTCCGACATGTTTCTCCCTCACTTGGGTTGAATATTTTACAACAGTTTATATCGACGTCAATGTAAACAGGTTCAGTGAGTTTACGAATCAAAATTATCGTACTTTACCACCTTTTACATTCCAACTGTGTTATTGTCTAACCTAGTCAGAAAACCGTTCAACAATATAACAGGAAAAAATATCGTATGCGCAAATGTTACACACAGTTTTGGCGATCTAAGGTGTTTACGGAATAATAATTAATAGACGTTTGCCACGGATACATATATATATACATCTATTTTTTATTTGACGGAAAATAATTCAATAATGTTGTGTCACACGCTGCTAGAATGTCATTACCATATTTTATATGATACAATACGGTATTTTCTTACGTCAACTATTGGACGATTCCCTACTCAGATTAAAAAACAAAATAGCCCTCAATCGACTCAAGAAATATACGATAATTTCAGTTCCGAAAAGGAGTTGAATGGTTCCTTGCACGTACGTATACCAAAAGCGAGATGGATTTTTGCCTAGAGAAAGTTTGATTCTTGGGATGTAAAGTGATCCTTTCTCGGGACCCTTTTGATTGAGCGATATTATTAATATGAACGAAAATATGCATAATTTCCACGGCATACAGGCCATTAGATTTGTATCGATAAAAGGTCTTTTTGAGTATCTTAAACTGGATCTCTCATCCCCTTTCTTGGGTCATAAAGACACTAACTAGCACTTCTGCTTTATTCACGCTATTTTAAGTTAGGTACTAGTGACTAGTAGACTTGGACAAACAACATGTGTGATCGCTAATACAGTAACTATTTGCCGTGACCGATACCTTCGTAGCTCAGTTGATTACTTTGAATTGAACTAGTTCAACGTCGACTAGTTCATTTGACTATCATCGTGTACTACTTATTCTTAGGCGTATTTTTAGTTCATAATTACGTGTACCAAACTGATAATATATGATTAAGGGTAAAATAAAACACAAGAAAGTGCACTATTTTTTATTCATAACTTTTAAAACTGTTAAAGCTTAAAACTAAATTAAGATGTAAATCTGATATTTCGTGAAATACTCGATTAAAATTTGAGTAGTTTTGAGCCGAGTTCGAGTAATAAAATACTCTATCAAATACTCGAAGTTTCGAATACTCGCACACCCCTACTATCAAGATGCACACATTGTCAGGGGAATAGCCAGTCACTCATGGCGTAAAATTGTTAATATACTCAGACTAGAAGTGATTGTCCACTAAGTACCAAACTATCGAGGTATAGCCATGGGAATGGTCAGCCAATAAATACCAGACTCAAGATTTGGTGGATTTCCACCAAGTACCAGAATCAAAATGCACATGTTATTAGGGGAGTGGCCAGTCACTCACGGCAGGCAATTGTTAATGCACTCAAATTTGATTGGAAACGATTGTCCACTAAGTACCGGACAATTAAGATGCACACATCGTCAGGGGAATGACTAGCCACTCATTGCGAGAAATTGTTAATGCACTCAGAATAGAAACAATTGCCCTCAAGTACCAGACTATCAAGGTATAGCCAGGGAAATGATCAGGGACTCATGGTGCGAAATAACTAACAGACTCAAATATGTCCAGAATTGACTATCCACCACGTACAAGATTATTAACGGAAATACATAATCAGGGGAACAGTCAGCAGAATGTTACAGATGCCGAGATATCTAGAGTATAGCAAGAAATTTGAAATCTAACAGATGAAACCAATTTGTATGTTATTTCTAGTTCTATAATATATGTATACCTAAAATTATTATTTTATTTAGTTACAGTTATAATAATAAGGTGATAAGAGAGATAATAAAGCTACCGCTAGAACAACGTATTTTGCTGTTTTCGTATCACACCTTTGATATGGCATATCTGTCTGGGGAGGAGCTACTCAACAGAACTTAGAAAGGATTTTAAGATTCCAGAAAAAAAGCTATAAGGGTTATACACTGCCTTGGCCCAAGAGACACCTGTAGAGAAGCATTCAAGGAGCTCAAAATTATGACAGTGATTGCCTTTTACATCCAATATGTCATACTATTTGTGGATGAAAGGAGCCTGCCACGGGTAGCTGACCAGCATGACCACTACACACGTCATGCTGTAAACTACACCTTAGCAGCACATCACCTCACACTATATGAAAAGAAACCCTCCTATATGGACAAGAAATTCTACAATCTACTACCAGCACACATGAAGACTCTCTCAGGAAAGAAGCTAAAAACTTCATTGAACAACTGGCTAACAACTAGACCCTTCTACTCCCTAGATGAATACATAAACAATGACGATATCTAACAAGATTTAGACTTTAATTTAAATTTTGATTCCAATCTCCTGTTTTATAATTTTTAACTACTACTTCTGTAACCTATTCCTGTAACTTTTAACTACCATTGCTGTTTTTATTTAAAAAAAAATTTTTTGGTATTTTTGTTCATTTTATCTCTTGACAACTTGATAACTTTGTTTTAAATTAAATGATTTGTAATCTAAAACATTGCACAATACAAGACAAATTTTAGTTATTAAGAATTGACGCCATTGCAGTACTTTAAGTATATGTAAATAAAGAAATGTTGACTTTGACTATTGTTCCAGATGGATGTATCATTAATGACAATTCGTATGTACATCATTGTATTCTAATTGGAAATAAACGTCTTATGTCTACATAATTCCCATTAATATTAAGGCACTTATCGTATCTTGGGACCAGCTTTTGTATGCCATTGTCAAAGAAGGTTGCCGCCTGATTAGACAACCACTGCTTCAAAGTCGTTTTTACTTCGTCATCATTGGAATGGCGCTGCCTCGCCAGATCCGTATTCAAGTGCAGAAACAAATGGTAGTTGCTCGGCGCTAGATTGGGACTGTATGGTTGGTTGTCCAATTGTTCCCAGCCAAAAGAAGTGATAAGGTCTTGTGTTCGATTTGCTCTGTGTGGACGGGCATTATCGTGGACACCTGCACTCAGCATGCTACGCCTTATGTTTTGAATTGCGTGGCGCAGTTTTTGTAAAGTCTCATAGTACGCAGCTGCATTGATCATGTCACCATGAGGCAAAAACTCGACCAGCAACACAGCCTTTCTGCCCCAAAACACGGTGCACATGATTTTCTGAGCAGAAATTGTTTGTTCGACTTTCACTTTCTTAGGGGATGATGAATGCCACCATTCCATTGATTGTTGCTTTGATTCCGGTGTAACGTAGACTACCCGTGTATCATCGCCTGTGACAATAAGGCTTAAAAAATCATCCCCCTCGTTACTGTATCGCTCGAGAAAACTCAATGCACTGCAATCTTTTTGGTTTTGTGCTCATCAGTCAACATTTTTGGCACCCAGCGTGATTTTCGGCACAGTTTCCGATAATTTAAACGTTCGGACACAATTTCGTAAAGAACACTTCTTCGTCCTTAGCAGGAAACGTTTCAGCTAAGGACGAAATCGTAAATCGTCTGTTCTCTTTCACTTTACAGTCCACTTTTTGAATCAGATCATCGGTAATGACTGAAGGTTGCTCACTTCGTTCCACATCATGAATGTTAGTGCGGCCATCTTTAAAGGCCCTAACCCATTTCCGAACCATTCCATCACTCATAATGTTTTGACCATACACTTCACTGCTTTGAAGCCTTGAGCACAGAAAAACCGTACTACAGCACGCACTTCAAGTTGGCGAAATTCTCAATTGGTGGAGTCATTTTAAAATCACGCAAACAGATGTAGACTCAATCGGATGGTTCCGTAATGGTGTCTGTGGCTTCCCAACAGATGTGGCTACACAGTGACCGCAGCGCTACGGCGGCGTAATTTAAAAACTGTAGTAGTTACTTTAAAAACACGCCTCGTTTAAGGTTCAGTCTATAGATTATCTTTATACACAAGTCCATTCCTTTCAATTGTAAATTTGCAGAACGGCAGATGAGCACACCAAACTAACTACAGTACACCAGATGTATCTGGGTGCTGTATTAGTGAGACTAAACTTTATAAATTGGTATTAATTTTGTTGTTTTCAGTTTAAATTCATTGTAAAAAACAGAATGAAAAAAATACAACAACAAAAATTAATTGAGTTTGGTAATTCTATAGACAAATATGAAATTAACATAATAGTCTACGGAGTTGCAGTTTTACTATAATTTTATGGTGTTTTTTTTATAATATTACTATCAATGTCTTTGAAGCTGTTTTATAGAGAATTCCAGAATTATCAATGCTTATACAGTGTTTAATTTCTTTTAATTTATATTACTTTGGTGCACCACACTCTTTCAATTAACACATGTGCAAGCAGAAAAAGTTTAAATAATTCAGAATATTTTTTGTTGAAGGTTGCCTGTACGGAGAATATTTGTGCAGAACCAGACAAGTTTAGGGACATGAGTGTCATTGTGTCCTCACAGGAGACCCAGGGAGAAGAGACAGTCTACAACCACATCCCATGCTCATATAGAATAAAACATAGAAATGATTTAATAATGAATGAAGAAGCAAGGAATCCCTTTAGTTGTAGCCAGTGCACTTTTAGAGCAAGGTACAAAAGCATTTTGATATTACACATGAGGATTCACTCAGGAGAGAAACCTTTTGGTTGTAACCAGTGCCATTATAAAACTAAATACAAGGATGCTTTAAAAACACATATGGTGACTCATAGCAAAGAGAAACCTTTTGGTTGTAGCCAATGCTCTTATAGAAGTAAACACAAGCATAGTCTAATGTTACACATGAAGACTCATTCAGGAGAAGATTCCCTCAGTTGTAGTCATTGTTCCTATAAAACTGTAATTAAAAGTCATTTAACAACACATATGAGTACTCACACTGGTGAGAAACCTTTTTGTTGTAGCCAATGCCCTTATAGAAGTAAACACAAGAATGATCTGAGGTTACACATGAAGACTCACACAGGAGAAGATTCCTTTAGTTGTAGTCATTGTTCCTATACAACTGTAATTAAAAGTCGTTTAACAAGACATATGAGTACTCACACAGGAGAGAAACCTTTTTGTTGTAGCCAATGCCCTTATAGAAGTAAACACAAGAATAATCTGAGGTTACACATGAAGACTCACTCAGGAGAAGATTCCTTTAGTTGTAGTCATTGTTCCTATACAACTGTAATTAAAAATCGTTTAACAACACATATGAGTACTCACACTGGTGAGAAACCTTTTTGTTGTAGCCAATGCTCTTATAGAACTAACCGAAGGGAACATTTAACAAGACATATGATGAATCACACAGGAGAGAAACCTTTTGGTTGTAGCCAATGCTCTTATAGAAGTAAACAGAAGCATAATCTGAGGTTACACATGAAGACTCACTCAGGAGAAGATTCCTTTAGTTGTAATCATTGTTCCTATAAAACTGTAATTAAAAGTAGTTTCATAACACATATGAGTACTCACACTGGTGAGAAACCTTTTGGTTGTAGCCAATGCTCTTATAGAAGTAAACAGAAGCATAATCTGAGGTTACACATGAAGACTCACTCAGGAGAAGATTCCTTCATTTGAAGTAATTGCTCCTATTTAACTAAATAAGAGTAATTTAACAAGACATGAGGATTTATATAGGAGAGAATACTTTTGGTTGTTGCTAGGGCCCTTGTAGAACTAAACACAAAATAGTCTAATGAAGACTTACTCAAACTCTTCAAATCTAAACGCTTGTCGGCCTTCCCGATTTGTTTGTTGTGTGTTGGCAATAGAGCCTCTGTTTTGTTCATCAAGCTGTCCTTATTCGATAATCCAGAGTGGGAATTTGCACACAGTTTGCACATTTTCTACTGAAACAGGATAAATATTCATCTGTGTACTTTTAGAGAAGATTATAATGTCTGGGACTATTACATAAGCAGATCAAATACGTGAAAAAAAATAGGAACTAGTTTGTGTACACATTTTATAACGCTATAAAAGTTTGTAACAAGTCGACGGGTGAGGACTTATTTTAGTTTAGTAAACATTAATTTATTTCTGTTAAGACAAATATTTTGTGATTAAAAGCCTAGCAACACTGAGAAAAATAAAGATTACTTAACTAATTATAAATAGGAAACAAATTATTATGCCCTCAGTTATTTTGTATGGTTTATTAAATTAAGACGATAGTAAGCATGAATAGACTACAAATGCAGTACAAAATTAATATCATTTAAAGATGTCCACATTTATTATGCCTGGGTAACACTGACTTATGGAAATCACACAAAATGAGGTAGAATCAATAAATATAAATGTATTAGTATATTGGAGATATAGACATCAGCAAACTTACCTAAAACACAAGTTCTCTAACACCAGACTAGTAGTATTAACAAACACAAAATAAACACAATCTCACAAATTTTCAACACCACTGGAATTTTCTCCAGGTGAGTAGAGAGAGAGAAAGAGAGAGAGAGAGAGAGAGATATTTTGTAAGTATTAGTAATACTTACTATTAGTAATACTTACTAATATTTTACAAATTAGTAAGTATTACAGATTGTTGTATATAACTGTGTATATATAAATGGCATGTATATATAAATATACATATACAGTTCCCAAAAAAATACAAATGTATGTATTTTTATCAGTTTGAATTAATGTATAATTAGATTTGAAAAACAAAATTGCTTAGTGAATCCTTATTTTAAAAATTAGCATGTTGGAGAAATAGAATATCAGCACACTTACCTTAGAAGACAAGTTCACTAACATCAGAGTAGTAGTAACATACACAAAAGAAACACATAAATACACAAATTTTCAGCGGAACTGGTACTTTCTTCAGGTGAGAAGAGAGAGAGAGACTGATTTTGTAAGTATTAGTAATACATACTAATATTTTTAAATTTTTAAGTATTACGGATTGTTGTATATAACTATTGATTATCTAAACCTACAGTAGATAAACCATCTAATACGAATATTTGTGGCAGTAATTTTATTAGTTTGTGTGGCCCGCAACCACAGCTGGTTTAAACTGCATTACATTTACATGGGAATACACTAGCGCTCCACAATGGACCACAAAAACAGCTGATATTTTGAGACTCAAAATGTAACAGGATGGGAAATCTATTTGTTTATAAAATCAATGATATAACTGACCCAAAATGGCATAAATCATCTTAGGCTAGCATTTTAATACTTGAAATACTTATTGGAGACTGCAAACCACCTCGTACTATCAAAACATTGCTGGACCCATGTTTGACTGGTACGAAGGCACCAGACTCAGGATGATGATACAGAAAAAAAAAGTTGAATGGCAAAAATATTGTTTATTACATGAAAATAAAAAAAAAAACATTAAATTAAAAAATATTAAGTGACAGGAAAAAAAATTTAACATTTACGTACTACAGGCTGTTGGCCGTTTGTGAAAAGTTACTTTAAATCATTATCAATAATAGATACAGAAATATATATATGTTAATTAAGAATAAAAATAAATAAAAAAGGTAAGATAGATAAATAAAGTAGAACCCCTCATATCCCACTAGGGACCGGACAAAGGTCGGATCGGCAAAAAGTCGGATATCCTGAGGAACATAAAATCTACCGATTCCTACTAGAAATGCTTATGTATTTGACAAAAACCACCCGAATAATACAATAAAAATGTTTATTATTTCAATAAAGTATGTTATGAGCATCATTTAATATGTTTAGTAAGCATTTTAAATTATTATTACAAGTGCTAAGGGTATTAACTAAAACAGTATTGTACTGTTTTTATAGAACTGTACATACAGTAAAACATTTATTGAACAGTATAATATTAAATGATCATGTTAAATTCGAATACATTACAGTACTAGCTGGTACCCGTGCTTCGCAACGGTGAATAGTAGTAAATGTCTTTGTTACTGAATGTATGTAGGCTTACAAAACACATAGTATATAATGAAATAGCATAAATTAAGAGCATATAATACAAAATCATAGAATCAGAAAAGTGTCAACAATGATGTATGAATATTATAAGTTTATAAATTGTTTCCTCAGATTAGGTGTTTGGAACTTCCCTGTACACAACATTCTTGGTTTTGCCGCATGGCTGAAGGATGACCAGGTTGTCAGGGGAACTAACCCTAGAACACGCGACATAAAGCCGTCCATGAGAGAAACAATCATTCCTGAGATCCACACCAGCCAGTTTCAAACTCTGTCCCTGTGCTTTATTTATAGTCATTGCATAGCACAACTTGACGGGAAACTGCAGACGTTTGAACTCAAAGTGGTAATCTGATGGGATGAGAGGGATCCGGGGGAAGAAGACAGTTTCTCCTTGACTAATGCCTGTGAAAATCGTGGCTTTAATGATATGTTTGTGTAGAGTCTTCACTTGAAGCCTGGTACCGTTACACAGTTTTGGAGGGTTTAAGTTGCGCAACAGAATTATTGGAGATCCTATTTTGAGGCTGAGAATGTGTGGTGGTATTCCAGGTGGTTCTAGAGTATGCAAGAACTCTACAGGGTAATTAACGGCATCTTCAGCGTCCAAAACAGATTCATACGTTACAACCTTAGTTGGCAGCTTTTCCAACATAAAGTTGTTTATGTCGTTGGCTGACTCATTAGTTGGAGTAAGAATTGCTCTTTCTTTAAGCCACGAAACACAATTCACTCCCGCTAGATTAATGTTAGGGTATATTCTGTCTGTCAAACTAATCAGGTCTCCTACCACAATGCAGAGGTTGTCAGGAATAGTTATTCTTCCCTCATCTTCCAAGAACAGGCTGTTGCCAATTTGAAGCAATAAGCTTGAAAATGCCTCTGCCTTCAAGTCACTGTGTAGGTGAACTCGTGTTAATTTTCAAGGACAGCACTTTGATATTAGGCCATAAGAAAGATGATTTAAGACAGGCATTTACTTCATCTGCACGTGTTCCTTTTGGCACAACAGGTAAGGTCTGTCTGAAGTCACATGACAAAAGCACTGTAACTCCACCCATTAGGCGATTGCATGATTTAATATCTTGGAGCGTCATGTTTAGAGCCTCAATGCCTCCCTTATGAGCCATGGTGCATTCATCCCACACGATAAATTTTGCTTCTCGGAGCACATGTGCCATGTCACTCTGCTTGGAGATGTTGCATTGTGGTGACTCAGCATAATTAAGATTTAGAGGCAACTTGAAAGTAGAGTGTGCTGTCAGCCCTCCTTCAATCAACGTAGCTGCAATGCCTGACGAAGCAACGGCAATGGCAATGTCCCTTTGGATCCTAATTCTGGCCAGTAATAGATTTATTAAGAATGTTTTTCCAGTACCACCAGGAGCGTCGATAAAGAAAAACTGACCGGAATCAGAAGAAATGCTGTGAATGATTAAATTGTATGCTTCCCTCTGTTCTTTATTTAATTTTGGAACATTTTCAGCAAGTTCTTGAGACATATGTGCGTTATCATAACAAAGTTCATTCAAGTACATACGGTTATTAACAACAGTTGTTGGCTCTCGGGAAGGTGATGGAAGTCCACATTGTGAGAGTGTTTTACCCGACATGGTTATAATAATATCCTCAAGAAGTGTAAGCAGGGCCACCCAGAGGGGGGGGCAAAGGGGGCAAATTGCCCCGGGGCCACACAGGCTTAGTTCACAGGGGGGCCACATTTCATGCAACAAAAAAGAAAATACTTAATAATCTACTAGATAAGAAACGATTCAGGCCTGTATCAAAATATCAAAAGTGATATTAGGCCAGATAAGTCTTCCAGTTTTAGTTTTAAAATGTTTAAACTAAACCATTGGTTTTATAGCAACCAAGGAGCCTTTTGGAGCAAGTTGTACACTGGTCTTTGAAGTTTGTCAGCGGTCGACATAGTGGTGTGACAGCATACGCTCTGGTTGGTGTGTGACTGCAACTGTACCCCTGTCTTGTTTGCGAACAAGTGTAAAGGCATGCAGCTTGTAAACACACCAAAATATAAATTCCAGTTTGCGAACATATAAATATACTTGAGTGGTGTGGACAGTGGGCCACCTCTATGAGATGTCCTGTTTTTGTACACTATTTATATAAAACATGTCAAAAGACCCACTAACTTTACATTTGTATTACTCAAAACTCCGTTTTTGGACGTGTTTAATACAATGTGGACAAGAACGTTTCTGTATGTTTTATTTTTTAACTTTAATTTCAAAAGTATATACTACTTCAAACAAAATTGTTATACTTCTCCTAAATTCAACTCTATCTTGGCTTTTAGTGGTAGGAAAATCAATCGCTTGGTCACGTTATTATCCTTACAAAACTATTAGTTATGATATATTACTAAAAAACTTAAGATAATACAGCAATTGCGAATTGATTTGTATTTGTAGTGGTTTGTTGATTGAGCTTTTATCCTTATTTTGTATTTTTTCACAAATTCTGTTTATGTAGTTAAATAATCTTGATTTAGTGTTTCGAAAATCCCTTGATTCATCTATATAATATCTATATAATAATATATAATAATAATATAATCTATATATATAATAATAGATCTATATAATGTGAAAACGAGTGATCAGTAACCACACTAACCTGGGGCCTAAAGTATGCAAATTAATAAATTGTAATAAAAAAAGTGGAAGCCTAAGAACAACACAATTAAATAACCAAACAAAATTACAGTAAAAACATTTTAAATCTGTCACTTTAAAAAGGTCGAAAAGTATTTATGAGAAAAGGTTCTTACAAACTTGGTTTCAAAGCTGGTAGTAGGCGGCGGCACTCCGTTCGAACGTGGTAACGTTGCACTCTTTCCCAGCACTGATCAGCTAATTTTTCAATATATGCACAACATTTAAGACATAGTAGTCGTATTTCAGTAGTAACTGTGTTTTGCACCCAAAAAACCCGCAGGCAAAATATACAATGTTGTAACAACGTGGTTGTAACAATAGTTCAATTAATTGTCATGAAGGGTACATCGTCAATCATTAGTCTGTTTGTTTACTGTCGTCCAGTAAAGAAATATTTTGTTATTTTTGTATTTTATAGAGTGATATTTCTGTAATTTAATGCGTTCTTTTGGATTTCCTAGTAAACTACTATAATTATCAATTAATTTAATTTGCTATGATTCATATTCCATTTAAAGATTTTGAGAGAACAAAAAGCTAAAGTTTAGGCCCAGTAATTTATGGTAACGTTTTATTGAAATCAATAAAAATATACTATAAATGTTTCAATATAGTATTGTAATATACTGAAAAGTAAATTATATATTTTTACAGTATAAAAAGAATAAATTAACGATGAAACCACTAAATTACAGTAGATTTCTAGGTACTTAAATCTGGTAAATATGCATACAACAACATCACCGCTCGCTTACCGGATGTGCAACAATATGTGTGTATGATGAATTAATTCAACTTGCCCTACGCTATCGCGGGAGGAATTGCGTGGCATAATATTGTCTAAAAATTATAATTTTGTTACGTTCTGTACTATCCGGATTCATCTTCCATCATATTTAACCGGTTAACCAGAGTTTGCTGTACATGCAATGTTTTTTACTTTCTCTCTACTGTAATGTTTCCTTTTACATTTTAAATTTACTAGTTATTATGACATAGATGTTCGTAAAGACATTTTACCAATATATTATGACATAGGTCTTAATGAAAAGAGGAGCTCTTAAGTACACCGTTAATAGATAAAACAGCTTCATCATTGTTCAGATTTGTACAACTCCTTTTGAATAATATTTATTTTGTGACATTTTGTAACTCTTTTATTGTCTGGTTTAATTTACCCTGAAACTGTAACAGGAACAGGGGTGAATTCTCAACATATTCAGTAGAGTAGCTCTTGATTAAAAACAAATTATGCCCACGTACAGGTTGTTCCCAAACAAATAGCATAATTGATTAATGTTGTCATTCATTAACATAACAAATCTACGACCAATCAAAATAGTTTTCATAATTTTTTACTATCACTGACGAACGAGTTAGCCATTTATATTTTTGACAATCATTAATACAGTATTTATTTATTGTTTGTTGCGTGATAAGTGAAATTAACTAAGATTGAACCACTGTACGTGTATTGTTGAGTGGGAGGGTCAATACCACTGTTCTTGAATGGGAGTGTGGGTGTGTCAATACCACTGTCACTGTACGGACGTGACACTGTGATGTACATCAATGATATAGTATCCAATTTGACAGACATAAATTTTACTACGTTTTATGCTGAGGAAATTGAGTTGGTACAAAATGCCTTTTATGCCTGTGAAATAAAAATTGAATAGTTTTAAAGTTTAAGAAAGACAAACTAAAATCACGAATATAAACTAGGTGTTTTAATGTCCAACATCAATAAGCTACGTACCCAGTGGTCTACAACCTGTTTTGAAAACAATAACATAACCTCAACTCTCAGTTGACTGTTTTTAAAGCACTAGATGTTCGCGCTCGCCAAATTATTTTACTTCGTGAACATTCGGCCACTTGCTCTTTAGCTAGTGAAGCCAAGTGGCCTATACAAATTTATTGGCCCCTCCCTCCCTCACCCACAGCTAATATCATTGGCGAGGATGGCTTCTCAACTGACAATCGAAGAGCTGCTGCGCCCAACTATGCAACTGCCTATGCAACTGACTGTGGCATTGCTTGGTTCGTTATTATTTATTTAATATTAAAGAATAGCAGTTTTGTTATAAGAGATTGATGTTATTGTAGTGGTAATACTTAAGGAAATCTTTAAAAAGTATATGATGATTAGAGAAAAACTTACCGGAGCTTCGCAGCTAGCCCTGAGAAAACGTCAATGAACAAGAATCTTAATTACTCGTACATTAGTAATCTAACGAAAGAGATGGTGAGAATATCGTAGAATGTGCTAAAAGTAAAATATAAATTATAGTATATTTGACAATCAGAGTAATTAAATTTATTTTGAAGTGAAGGAAGGGGCCACGTGGTAAACTTTGCCCCGGGACCACCAAAAGTCTCTGGGCGGCCCTGAGTGTAAGACATTTATTGTAAATAATGTCACTTATCAATTGTGTATTTCCGCCATCTCTCGCCATTTGCCATTTAATGTCTTCTGCAAGTGTGTCTCGATATTTCTGCCACAATTTTGTAGGATCTCCTACTTGGCAGAAAACAAGCATGATGGCAAACAATTCTCGTATTTTGGTTGGAGAGTCAGAAATGGAGGCTTCTTCGAGAGTACGGTCCCAGTGACCATCGTCTTCCAGCAAACCGAGTGCTTTACATTTGCCTGAAATGTTGGATATACTACTTCCACAGTTTTAAGGGAAATAAATGATGTGGGGCCACGGACTTTATGTAATAGGAGGCGTAAATAGTAGCACTCAGTATTTCCCGGATGAACAGTGTATACTCTGCCCAAAACTTGATCTCTCTTCACCCCCGGATAACCCGACACAGGCTTACCTTGTTTCCTCCTGCAGAAATTGTTGTTTTTCCATAGGTAATAATTTGGGACTTCCACATACAAAAGGGTTTTTGCAAAGGCACGCACTTCACAGTCAGCGGAATTCTCAATAGGTGGAGTCATTTTAAAATCATGCAAACAGATGTAGACTCAATCGGATGGTTCTGTAATGGTGTCTGTGGCTTCCCAACAGATGTGGCTACACGGCGTGCATGCGCTAAACAGTGACCGCAGCGCTACGGCGGCGTAATTTAAAAACTGTAGTACTTACTTTAAAAACACGCCTCGTTTAAGGTTCAGTCTATAAATTATCTTTATACACAAGTCCATTCCTTTCAATTGTAAATTTGCAGAACGGCAGATGAGCACACCAAACTAACTACAGCACACCAGATGTATCTGGGTGATGTATTAGTGAGACTAAACTTTATAAATTTGTATTAATTTTGTTGTTTTCAGTTTAAATTCATTGTAAACAACAGAATGAAAAAAAGACAAAAAAAAAAATGAATTGAGTTTGGTAATTCTATAGACAAATATGAAATTAACATAATAGTCTACGGAGTTGCAGTTTTATTATAATTTTATGGCGTTTTTTTATAATATTACTATCAATGTCTTTGAAGCTGTTTTATAGGGAATTCCAGAATTATCAATGCTTATACAGTGTTTAATTTCTTTTAATTTATATTACTTTGGTGCACCACACACTTTCAATTAACACATGTGCAAGCAGAAAAAAATTAAATAATTCAGAATATTTTTTGTTGAAGGTCGCCTGTATGGAGAATATTTGTGCAGAACCAGACAAGTTTAGGGACATGAGTGTCATTGTGTCCTCACAGGAGACCCAGGGAGAAGAGACAGTCTACAACCACATCCAATGCTCATATAGAATAAAACATAGAAATGATTTAATAATGCATGAAAAAGCAAGGAATCCCTTTAGTTGTAGCCAGTGCACTTTTAGAGCAAGGTACAAAAGCATTTTGATATTACACATGAGGATTCACTCAGGAGAGAAACCTTTTGGTTGTAACCAGTGCCATTATAAAACTAAATACAAGGAGGCTTTAAAAACACATATGGTGACTCATAGCAAAGAGAAACCTTTTGGTTGTAATCAGTGCCATTATAAAACTAAATACAAGGATGCTTTAAAAACACATATGGTGACTCATAGCAAAGAGAAACCTTTTAGCTGTAGCCAGTGCTCTTATAGAACTAAGCTAAGGGAACATTTAACAAGACATATGATGACCCATAGCAAAGAGAAACCTTTTAGCTGTAGCCAGTGCTCTTATAGAACTAAGCTAAAGGTACATTTAACAAGACATATGATGAATCACACTGGTGAGAAACCTTTTGGTTGTAGCCAATGCTCTTATAGAAGTAAACAAAAATGTAGTCTAATGTTACACATGAAGACTCACTCAGGAGAAGATTCCTTTAGTTGTAGTCAATGTTCATATACAACTGTAATTAAAAGTCGTTTAACAACACATATGAGTACTCACACAGGAGAGGAACCTTTTTGTTGTAGCCAATGCTCTTATAGAAGTAAACACAAGAATAATCTGAGGTTACACATGAAGACTCACTCAGGAGAAGATTCCTTCAGTTGTAGTCATTGTTCCTATAAAACTGTATATAAGAGTAATTTAACAACACATATGAGTACTCACACTGGAGAGAAACCTTTTGGTTGTAGCCAGTGTCCTTATAGAACTAAACAAAAGGGAACTTTAACACGACATATGGTAAATCACACTGGTGAGAAACCTTTTGGTTGTAACCAGTGCCATTATAAAACTAAATACAAGGGGAATTTAAAAATACATATGAGGATTCATACAGGAGAGAAACCTTTTTGTTGTAGCCAGTGCCATTATAAAACTAAATACAAGGGGAATTTAAAAATACATATGAGGATTCATACAGGTGAGAAACCTTTTTGTTGTAGCCAGTGTTCTTATAGAAGCATACACAAACGTAGTCTGATGTTACACATGAAGACTCACTCAGGAGAAGATTCCTTCATATGAAGTAATTGCTCCTATATAACTAAATAAGAGTAATTTAACAAGACATGAGGATTTATATAGGAGAGAATACTTTTGGTTGTTGCTAGGGCCTTTGTAGAACTAAACACAAAATAGTCTAATGAAGGCTTACTCAAACTCTTCAAATCTAAACGCTTGTCGGCCTTCCCGATTTGTTTGTTGCATGTTGGCAATAGAGCCTCTGTTCTGTTCATCGAGCTGTCCTTATTCGACAATCCAGAGTGAGAATTTGCACACAGTTTGCACATTTTCTACTGAAACAGGATAAATATTCATCTGTGTACTTTTAGATAAGATTATAATGTCTGGGACTATTACATAAGCAGATCAAATACGTGAAAAAAAATATGAACTAGTTAGTGTACACATTTTATAACGCTATAAAAGTTTGTAACAAGTCGACGGGTGAGCACTTATTTTAGTTTAGTAAACATTAATTTATTTCTGTTAAGACAAATATTTTGTGATTAAAAGCCTAGTAACACTAAGAAAAATAAAGATTACTTAACTAATTATAAAAAGGAAACAAATTATTATGCCCTCAGTTATTTTGTATGGTTTATTAAATTAAGACGATAGTAAGCATGAATAGACTACAAATGCAGTACAAAATAAATAAAAATTAATATCATTTTAAGATGTCCACATTTATTATGCCTGGGTAACACTGACTTATGGAAATCACACAAAATGAGGTAGAATCAATAAATATTAATGTATTAGTATATTGGAGATATAGACATCAGCAAACTTACCTAAAACACAAGTTCTCTAACACCAGATTAGTAGTAACAAACATAAAATAAACACAATCTCACAAATTTTCAACACCACTGGCATTTTCTTCAGGTGAGTAGAGAGAGAGAGAGAGAGAGAGACTGATTTTGTAAGTATTAGTAATACTTACTATTAGTAATACTTACTAATATTTAAAAAATTAGTAAGTATTACAGATTGTTGTATATAACTGAGTATATATAAGTGGCATGTATATCTAAATATACATATACAGTTCCCAAAAAAATACAAATGTTTGTATTTTTATCAGTTTGAATTAATGTATAATTAGATTTAAAAAACAAAATTGGTTAGTGAATCCTTATTTTAAAAATTAGCATGTTGGAGAAATAGAACATCAGCACACTTACCTTAGAAGACTAGTTCAGTAACACCAGAGTAGTAGTAACATACACAAAAGAAACATGTTTTTTCAGTGGAAAAAAAAACACACATATTTTCCGTGGAACTGGCATTTTCTTCAGGTGAGAAGAGAGAGAGAGAGACTGATTTTGTAAGTATTAGTAATACATACTAATATTTAAAAATTTTTAAGTATTACAGATTGTTGTATATAACTATTGATTATCTAAACCTACAGTAGATAAACCATCTAATACGAATATTTGTGGCAGTAATTTTGTTAGTTTGTGTGGGCCGCAACCACAGCTGGTTTAAACTGCATTACATTTACATGGGAATACACTAGCGCTCCACAATGGACCACAAAAACAGCTGATATTTTGAGACTCAAAATGTAACAGGATGGGAAATCTATTTGTTTATAAAATCAATGATATAACTGACCCAAAATGGCATAAATCATCTTAGGCTAGCATTTTAATACTTGAAATACTTATTGGAGACTGCAAACCACCTCGTACTATCAAAACATTGCTGGACCAATCAATGATTGCAGAGGCAAGCAAAACCACGCTCTGCTACCATTTGCAACCCACCCTTGTACTATCAAAACATTGCTGGACCCATAGAAGGCGGGTACGAAGGCACCAGACTCAGGATGATGCTACAGAAAAAAAAAACAAGTTAAATGGCAAAAATATTGTTTATTACATGAAAATAAAAAAAAAAAACATTAAATTATAACATATTAAGTGACAGGAAAAAAAAATTAACATTTACGTACTACAGGCTGTTGGCCGTTTGTGAAAAGTTACTTTAAATCATTATCAATAATAGATACAGAAATATATATATATGTTAATTAAGAATAAAATAAATAAAAAAGGTAAGATAGATAAATAAAGTAGAACCCCTCATATCCCACTAGGGACCGGACAAAGGTCGGATCGGCAAAAAATCGGATATCCTGAAGAACATAAAATCTACCGATTCCTACTAGAAATGCTTATGTATTTGATAAAAACCACCCGAATAATATTATAACAGTGTTTATTATTTCAATAAAGTATGTTATGAGCATCATTTAGTATGTTTAGTAAGCATTTTAAATTATTATTACTAGTACTAAGGGTATAACTATTGTACTGTTTTTATAGAACTGTACATACAGTAAAACATTTATTGAACAGTATAATATTAAATGATCATGTTAAATTCGAATACATTACATTATAACACATCATAACTAAAAAAAAAAATATAATTACAGTACGTTGAAAGTAGCCTCTGAAATTGTATAGAAATTAATCTGTTTGCATACAAGAAAATATCAGTAATAATGTTTTGTTTCAATTTTTTCATTCAGGATTTTGCAGCTGCATCTTGCCACTTTTTAGCCCACATAACGTCCATTGAAGTAGAATTTGGTTGATGCTCTATGTATTTTAAAGGTACTTCAAATGCATCTTTTGTAGCAGAATGGCTGACTACAGTGTCACAGCAGCTGTCATCCTCATCCGTGTCATTTCCTTCGTCGTCTATTGTCTGCACAGCTGCAATTATTTGATCGTCATTGAGCGTCTTCAGCAATGTTAAAACTGTTGTTTTGCTTCAAAGATGGCCAAACTTTCTTCCATGCTTTTTGAAGCGTTGATTGTTTAGAATAAGCAAACACGAACACTGCTATACACACATACACACTTTGAGAAGTCATCAACACAAACAAGAGTGTTACCTGATTTGCTACGTGGGAAAGGGCTCACGTAGTCAATGAAGACCTTCTCAAAGGGACGTTCCACAACTTCAGATGACAAAAACCCCAACTTTGCATTCTGACTGGGCTTGCTAAGAGAGCAAAGATGACAAACCCGTTCCCTCTCAGCAATATCCTGGTCCATGCCTTTCCAGATGAACTCCTGACGAATCTTAACGATGGTCTTATGAATTCCTAAATGACTGCCCACAGGACAGTTGAGGAAGTAGTTGAAGACCATCGTTACCAGGACGTTCGGCAGCACAACCTTGGGTCTTCCACCACGGCGAGGCTGACAGCAGAGAACCCCTTTGGACAGAAAGTAGGGAGCCCAGACAGCTCGGGATTTTGCTACTGATGGTGAATCAAACTGTCGAAAGCCAATGGAAAGTCAAGCAGCAGAGCCCCACAGCAGCTGTCTACTTCAGGAGAAGGGTCGCTGGGTTCAAGATCCATGCGGGACAGAGCATCCGTATAAGATTCTGTGTGCCACGCCCGTGTTGGACTTGGAACTTAAAGGCAGAGATATTAACTACACAGCGACCAATTTTACCAAACAGCAAATGGCACAAGACTAACAAAAAGATGCCTGTAATACATGTAAATTTATTTACGGTAATGTTGAGCCAGATAACTAAAAAAGATGCGTCTCAAAATAAAATTTAAGTATTTAAAAGAGTAACAAAACAACATGGTTTAATTAAAGCATATTAACTAAGAATTAATTCACTCTATACAAGAACACAATCAGTAAAGAAGACCTACAAAAATAAGCTAAAAATAACTACCTAAAGCTTGTGGTAGTACTACATATTTGGTATAATATACTGTATACTTTTGGAATTTTTTCTTAAGACAAATTTTTTCTCTTAATCCTTTGCCCTCGGATGGCCAACCCAGTTGGACATCAGATTTTGCCAGCAGCTCGGCGAATCGTGTCCTCTGAGACCGAGTGTCCAACTCTGGTGGCCACTACTATGTTCATGCTCAGATTGGGTAAGTTTTAGTTGCGTTGTCTGCTAGGATCGTATGTCCAACTCTGTTGGACACTTGACATAAGTTTTTGTATTTTAGATATAACTTGTTTGAGCAATATTTTTGAATGTTTTTAATGTATTCTTTTTATAAATTCCTAAACGAATTGACGACATTAACAAAAATAAGAAATTTATGTGTAAGCAAAATCAATTTTACTACACATGATGTCAAAAGTCATATTGGCTTATTGCTTTGTTTACCTAACATTATTTATTTCATGTTTTTGTACAGAAATTAAAAAACAAAATTTGGATTAATTTGGGACAAAAACTGACTTGTATTAAAAATCGGTTAGATTTCACTGATATTAATTTTTATTACAATATCACTACTAAAAGTTTAAATTTTAACTAGTGTGTGCATGCAACCTCGACTAATATTTTTATGACATATGGATGGACAGTATTAGACCCTCGGCTACTTCAACTTAGGTTAACTTAGCCTATAATAGTCAATAAGTTCGTTACATCCTGACAAGAAGGACCATCATATCTCCATTGTCCTTTAAACATACCCCCCCCCCCCCAATAACTGAGTGAGTCAATGCATGCATGCAAGAGACGAAAGACCTCAACCAACTTGTTAGTAATGGAATAACCCTTAAATTTTAGCCTTTGTGTGCATTAGCATTTGAGCGAACTGGTAACCGTTTGAATATTGGGTACTTTCAGTAAACTATAAAATCGAAATAAAGAGAAATTATAAAATTCTAAAAAGTGATTTTAGTCAACAAAGTCTTTATCTTTAAATATATATTTCATTTATAATTTTACGACAGTAAATAAAGGCAGTATCTTGGATCGCGCAAAGCAGTTTTTACGGTTCACAGCGCGGGGGTTTAAGGCGTCAGGACTTTGAGTTTGAGCTTGTATTTGTTATTAGTAAGAAGTCCTCAGCCGTCAACTTAGTATTGGGGTATGCTAGACTTCGCTTGTTGTGTAAATAGGATAAACGATACCTAAAAATTATTCATTATTAAGATACCAATCGTAGAGATATGGGTGAATATTTAGGATTAATGAGCGTGATGAGAGTAGATAAACGAGTATAGTTATTGTTTCTAAGTAGGCCCGAGTGTTCCTTAGAAAGAAACATTAATTGGCCCAATAGCCAGTGAGACTAAGGGCATACAGCATTAAGTGGGATCCTAACCACGTAGTATTGGTATGATTTTCAGCCAATTGATATACCCTGTACTCAGTTCTCTTCCCTACACAACTTACGGACCCTGACTATCACTCAGCATGGCAACTCCAGACTTTTCTAGTTGTGTCCACGTGAATGGCAACCACTGAGAGGACGCTGGGTCAGTATTAAGAGATCCAAGCATAGAACCTAGAATCTCTACAACACTTAGTCCCCAAGTAGCCGGGTTACAGCACTACGCCACTAGTGCTAGAAAGTGTATAATATTATTATTCTCACAGGGGCCCAATCGGGCCACACAAATTACAATTAACTCAGTTTTACAAGTTGGCATTTCTTTGAGCTTTGTTGCTTTATTATTTCGGTTTGAACTCTCTTTCTTTCACTAGTCCAAATTTGGTTTTTTCCATCCACTCTCTTTGAAAAACTTCCTAATCATAAATATTTTTCCTGAATGTGTTTCTGTATTAAATGTCCGATTGGATTATACAGCTGTTTTAAGGTATTTTGCTGCACTACTCTATTTAATCCTTTCTTTTATTTTCATTAAATCAAATAATATTTATTAGGGTCTGTAATATGTATGAGACATTTTTAAGTGACTGTGTTAACTTATTTTTACGACTTTTTGATATTCACTGATAAATACAACGGATAGTCAATATGAGGAAATAAATAGTTGTGTCAATAATAAACTAACAATGTATTGATTGCTCGCCTTCATAGTTACAAGGTCATGCTGTTTTCTGTAGTGTTTGGACTGTCCACTATGCAGCGCGTCGAACGTTTGTGGACCAAACGGCGATCTCAAATCGTGGTGTTTTCTGTGATTTGTCTAAGGCTTTTGACTGCGTGTGCATAACATTCTTTTGGAAAAACTCAATCATTATAAATTTTCTAAAAATTTATTGCAATGAGCTAGTTCATACTTGTCAAACCGAAAACAGAGGGTGGTCATTTTAAAGGATTCCATGCTGTTCAAATCAGATTGGCAAAATGTAACAATGGGTGTACCACAGGGGTCAATTTTAGGCCCTATTTTATTTATAATTTACATGAATGACCTGAGCAGTAGTGTTGATGCAGATCTCATTCTTTACACAGACGACACGACAGCCATACTTAAAGCAAATAGCATATCTGAACTACAACAAATAACAGAACAAACAATAAATAATCTGTCCTTTTGGTTTAAGAATAACGGATTGAATCTAAATTTTGAAAAAACCAATTTGGTAAAATTTCAAACTACTCAATGTAAAGATCTAGCAAAATTTAAAGTTCAAATAGACAACAGTTTTGTTAATTCTACAGCGTCAACCAACTTTTTAGGAATAACATTCGATCAAAATCTAAATTGGAAATTATATCTAGAATCTGTAAAAAAGAAATTACACTCAGCTTGTTTCCAAATGTCAATCTTGAGAAGTACAACTGATCTTAGTACAAGATTAATGGTTTATTATGCTTATTTTTACTCTATAATGCAATACGGAGTTTAAATTTGGGGATCAGCTGCCGCCTTAAATATTATTTTGAAAGTCCAAAAAAAATTATTAGGATTATGACGTTTTCAAAACTGAGAACATCTTGTAAACCTCTATTTAGAAATTTGGGACTGCTTACCCTACCTTCTTTATATATTTTTAAATGTATTTTATTTGCTAAGACTATCCCCCAACCCAATATCAGCCAACATCAATACAACACAAGAAATAAAGGGGATTTTATACACAATAAGCATCGCCTCAGCTTGTTTAAAAGTTGTCCCACTTATATGGGAGGGAAATTTTTTAACAGACTGCCTAATGAAATTAAGTCAATTGAACCAATGTCTATATTTAGAAAATCACTTAAGCAATATTTAATAGAAAATGTGTTTTACTCTGTTTAAGAATTTATTAATCCTGACAGTATATTATGATGAATGTGAGGTAGAAAGTTGAAATATGTATTTTTTAGTGTTTATGTCGCATTTTGTAAATATTTGTTAGTATTTAAGGATTATTGACAATGTCACTTGTTCAGTAGCACTGCTATGTATTTTGAAGGTTTTTTGTGACAATAAAGCAATTTGAATCGTCCCAGTCCACATTGGGCCAAAATAGTACATCTCGGTGAAAAACTTACAGTTTTCCCTATACAATGAGCTGTCTGCATACAGCTAGTTGTCTGTGGTCATGTGTATTTACATGAGTAACGTTTATCCCTTATCATATTATCGGAATCCATGAAATAAGTACGCCAGAGGAGATTGTGAAACAATATCGCTTCCACTTGAAACATTTCTGGTTTTGAAAACAAAGTTTTTGACTGCAGTGGTCCAAACCTTTAGTAAACTTACGTGGATCTTCTGGAATACGAACACTTTGAATTGAAAGTATAAGTGCCGAAATTAATAGTCCAATAGTAAGGGCAACTAAGAGGCCTATAGATTTAAGAGGAATCCGAACCACGTAGTATCGGTTTGCTTTTCAGCTTACTGACAAGCCTTCTCTTCCCTAAACAACATCCTGACCCTGACTATCTACCAACATGGCAACCTCAGACTTCTCTAGTATTGTGTCCGGGTTGGGAATGTAGGACCGAGCACAGAATGTATAACCTACATAATATCTATAAGGCTACCCCCAAGTTGTGTAATATACAGCACCGCGCTACAAGGGTCGGACTGTAAACGTAAATGTTAACTTCAGATTTGCCTGTTATGGAAATCCTGCCAATTTTTATGTCTATTAATACCAGGAACAATAAACAGACGATGACACTATTATATTATAGATAGTTCTACATTATAGATAGTTCTACAATTATCTGTAGTTGTTTTAGAAAGCTTATTAACTACAAAGACCTTGACAAGTTCGGAAATCATTGTTTGAAGGTTGGCAGCCTGTCATTCGTTTTAATAACGTAGCACCCAGGACGATGGCCAGTCCAAGGTTGACCACGGGCCATTCAGTTGTCAATTAAGCCATGACATCACCCTAATAACATGTCATCATATAGTTATTGCAGCTATTGCATAACAGCGCATCAGGTCATAGTAGACTGTCTTAAAAATTTGTTTCTCTCTGTAAAACGTACGTTTATATTTTGTTGATCGGAGTTGTTTTACAACTAAACAAGAACACCTGGCCATACATAAAAACACTATATATATATATATATATATATATATATATATATATATATATATATATATATATATATATTATTGTCAAATTGTTAAAAGATATGACACTTTTGCGATCAAATCGGTTTGGTTTATGGAAGAAACGTTTTTAGCTTCTTGAGGGAAGAAGGACTAAATAGAGAATATCTTCTGGAAAAGTTTTTTGAGGTTTAAAACATGCTTTCTATATGATGGCTTAGCAGTCCTATATTTAAACTTAAGTAGTATTATTGGAGTAGCACACCTACAGTGCTCC
>JAQJVL010004828.1:0-40843 GCA_035578905.1 Stictocephala bisonia
GGAATTTTTACAATTTCTCATTAACCCTACCTTCTTCGTTAAAGTAGGTGGGATAGATAGTAATTCTTCAACTTATATTACTATCAAAAATTATATGCTAGATACGGCGGGGAGTCCCTTCGGGAGGATACTGTGACTGAGGTTGCAATGGACCATCGTGGCTGCAGAGGACTTATCTCACTCAACCTTGATTGCCATCTTCCGAGCGATTGGCTCAGTAGTTAAGCGCAACAAGCTGAGTTGATGAAGTATGTCATTAGGCCCAACCAATTTTTGTAACGCTGGGTGTTGTAATCGTATTCAACTTTTACCTGTGTCAGTTCTTTAAAGGGCATAGCTGCTTTAGAAAGTATCTCCATTGGATGGGGATAGTCAGGTCTACTCCCTGTGCTTACTTCCCGGATAATTATTATGTTTACCATATAGTTCTTTAGGGTGTGTGCTTTTAAACTGAGAAAATACATCGGCTTGCCTCCAATATTTCAAACTTAAAATTTTTGTTTCAAAGAAGAATTCACATTAATGACATTACCATCGTCAAATTTTAAATTATGAACACACAATAGTATTAATAGTAATAAATAAATTAAACAATATTTATTAATTAACTAAACATTAAGAGGTTGCTTTTTCATCTACTAACCCTCGAGCGGGCGCTTGCGAAATTTTCCTCCGCACGTTTAGTTTTTGTTAAAATAAATATGCACAATTGGTGTCGGCAGTCGTGTCCGGCTACGTACCTCACGAGCCTCATTCCAGGAATCCCCCAAAGCTATTTTTTACCCCCCCCCCTTCCCCCTTGGTTCCTTGTCAGTTACAATTCAGTGACGCAATGTCAGTTTGCGGAGGTTTTCTCCGCGTGCGCCCTATCGCTTAAGTGGTTAGTGCGCACGCGATGTTATTTATATTCATAACACGTAAAATTGGCCAAACTATGTGTAATTTATTATACATATACCAAAATATATGTAAGTTTTTATGTATTATTTAATTTATAATTATTATTAAATATATTTTTTTGCATTAATGTATAATTGCATTATGTGGAGCTAAACTCCGCATGCGCCCCTCTCACATAACACCAACAGTGATACCCTTTTATACTAAAAATTACTCAATTTGTTTAATTAAAATATTACTTATATTTAGTTGAACAATTAATGTTATTAACAATGGCATTTGGTTCCTAATAAAGTTATTCACCATTTTAATAAAATATTGCATTATAACTAGAAGTAAAATGGGTAAAATTTTTCAATTTAGTGTTGCGGAAAATAAAACTCCGCATGCGCCCGCTCCCCGTTTTATAAGTGAAGCACCCGCTCGAGGGTTAAATACTGTAGACAATTCTATGACGTGAGGACACGTGGAATACGGTTTTTGCTTTCGTTCACGTGGTGCTACTCGAAAAAGAACGTCTGACCGACGTCCCAAATACATAGCTTTTGTACAGTTATAATTTTTAAAGTGAACAAAAATCTTCCATTTTTCATTATTGAGCAATAAAATTGAAGTGAATACAAAACAGAATCAGGCAAAACAGTTAACTGAAAACAATTAAAATAATAATATATCATTACAATATTATTATAATCATAAGTAGGCCTAGATATCATTGAAAACTACTAAATACTCTACAATATAAATTATTATATTTGACTTATTTTAAAACATATGGCCATAGAGAGAATATGAAAAAATTTATAACACTGATAATGTTGAAGACAAATTCTCCTCATGTTGAATTTCAAAAACAATTGAAAAAATACATGATATACTACATAGTATTTTTTTGCAAATTTCCAGATTGTTAAACTAGCATCCCAATTCCTTGTTCCTCATAGGCATCAAATAGATGTACATTTTCGATAGGAGAGCCTAAGAAATATGTGAGTTTCAAATAGAATTTCACATTATATTAGCTACATATAACTGTAGAGTATATGTTGTCTGTAGGAGGATACCTCAGGGAGTAGCATTGATGACTACGTAGCTAATATAATACTGAATGCATACTATTTATGTTACGTAATCTTAATTTATAGTATTTGAGAACAAATGTTGTGGAATATTGCTTGCCACTAGCTCCTAGGAAAGTACTTGTAATAACACGGCTATAAGCTATATTAAAAAGAAAACGCTATTGTTATAATTATCAATACTATGACTACAGTTGAATAAATGGAGTGCTTTGGCTGTATCTCAGCATGAAATGGAGGGCTTTAACTGTGTCCCAGAATGAAATGGAGGGCTTTGGCTGTATCCCACTATGACATGGAGGGATGGGATTTGTGGCTGTATCGCAACATGAAATGGAGGGCTTTGGCTGTATCCCAACAAGAAATAGAGGGCTTTGGCTGTATCCCAACATTAAATGGAGGGCTTTGGCTGTATCCCAGCATGAAATGGAGAGCTTTGACTGTATACAGATACAATGTTAGAGATCCACCCGGAACCTCTAAAGGCAGATTGGCATGGGCACATCCACCCACCCCAACAATGACTATGGTATAAACCCACCCTATCCATAAATATAATGTGGTACGGACCCAACCGGCCACCCTAAAAAGTACAGTGGTAGAGACCCACCCTCACCCCTACAGGTTCAGTCGTAAAGACCCGCCCACCTACCCCTACAGGTACAGTGGTATGGACTCACCCCTACAAGTACAGTGTTTAACACCCACCCCCTCTAAAAGTAAATTGGTAGGGACTCATTCGCCTACCCCTAAAGGTACAGTAGTAAAGACCCACCCACCAGACAATACACGTTCAGTGATATAGTTGGTATACCATAGCAACATAACCCCAACACTAAAGTTAAAGTGTAAACTTTAACTTTAGTGTTCCCACCCGCCCACTCCTAAAGGTACAGTGTTAGGGACCCATTCGCTCACTCCTACTGGTACATTAGTAGAAACCAACCGCCAGTCTTTCAGTGGTATATTTGGTATATCATAACAACACAACCCCCAACCCTAAAGTTAAAGTGGTAAAGACCCACCCACCCATTCCTAGAGGTATAGTGTTGGGGACCCAATCGCTCACCCCTGCTGGTACATTAGTAGAGAATGTACCGGTACCACCCGCCAATCCATACACGTTCAGTGGTATAGTTGGTATACCATAACAGAACATAGTTTGTTCTGTTGCGATGAGTTGTTATAAGAGTGTAAAATATATTTTTAAACTTATAATATACTTTTATTTGTTTCATTGATTTGATTTAAATCATCTTCATTTACTGATGAATGGTGAATGACTAAGTTAGTGGGACTGATTATAACATATTATTTAGTTAGAATTTTACTATAATAAATAAATGTTAAGTATTTAGTTTCAATTTACAAACATATCATTTGTTACTTATTTTGTTCTTGTTATTGTAAAAGATTTATGTTTTTAAAAATTTATTTTTAAGTGATATACAATATTTACAAATATTAATTATGACTCTAATCTAACTTTACACATAAGCATACACATCAGGTATACTCCTTTTATATTGGCATTTTTATTATTTATCATATATTATTTTCACTAATAATTTTAAATTAGTTTCCTAATAATTATAAATATTGATTAAAACACAGGAAATTAAGATTATTTAAATTACTCTTCATGTTATTTAGAAGTTACAACATTAAACTAATAAAATAGTATAATAAATATTTATAATAATTATTATCATTAAATAAATTTGAAGTTATGAAACTAAGCAAGTTTATCAAAATATTATTTTTGTGTTTTGTAAAATATTACTAACCCTAAATTGTAATCACTGTGCCTAGTTGATGTGAATCATAATGTCACCTACCAAACTTTCCTAATCTATATTATTATTGTTCTTAGATATGTCCATACTGTAACTTGCTGATCTATACTGTATTGTGACACACAACAATAGACAGACAATACAATGCAGGGTTCTCACCCTCGGGGTAGTTTGCTTGTCCTCTGTACGTTATGACATTATACATAAACTAAACCACTTATGGAGACAAAACATCCTAAACTGCCAAGGGTCCAACATACCTGTCTCGTATGTAACAGTTTAATTACCATACAATGTCAATAAATTGCTGATACATAGCCGTATGTATTATCCGAAGATACCAGTAGTACTACTACTTGCCTTACTGTATAAACGATACCATATCACATAATGTACTGTTTAATATGTTATAATTAATCACCCACACCTAACTTTAAATATGTATGCGGTGTAGTCCTTAAGACAATGTAGTTTACCGAGGTATCTTAGTTCACTGCACCTCTCTAGTTCAGTGATTGACCATATTTACCGAGTCACCGGAGTTCACTAAGTCATTTTAAATAAGAATATAAGAATAAGAATAAGAAAATCTTTATTCACATAATAAGTTTTTTATAAAACAGTTTGCCATGTGCACAAGGCACGCTCGGCTAAAATGAAATTGAAGAATACATTTAAAATTAAACTTAGTCTTTTAGCAGTCTTACTTCACTATTTCTACATCAAAAATATAAAGGAAACACAACACTGTTAATTATTTTAAACTAAAACATGAAACATAATATATACATTACACATTTAAACATATGCCATAAATATACTAACAATGTATTAATACTATAAGATTCAATAAGCATATACAAGGTTTCTAATCTATTGTTTGAAGTAATTTTTTTAAGTTTGTCTTGTAATTAGAAAGTTTTTCATTAATATTAAGATTTTTTAAAAATTTATTAAACATTAAAGTGCATTTAAAATAACATTGGTTTCTACTAGTTTCTTTTTTGTACAGAGCATAAATATACTAACAATGTATTAATACTATATTTAACCTAAAAAATTGAAACATAATTTTACATTACACATTTAAACATATGCCATAAATATTACTAAACAATGTATAATACTATAAGATTCAATAAGCAATATACAAGGTTTTATAATCTATTGTTTGAAGTAATTTTTTTAAGTTTGTCTTGTAATTAGAAAGTTTTTCATTAATATTAAGATTTTTTAAAAAATTTATTAAACATTAAAGTGCATTTAAAATAACATTGGTTTCTCACTAGTTTCTTTTTTGTACAGAGGATAAGTTACATTGTACTTAGCAATCACTTTAGGTCACCAGGAGATTTTAGTTCACTGTCACATGTACATCAGTGACTCATCATATTTACCGAGTCACCGGAGTTCACTAAGCCAATGTAAATCACTGAGACATTATAGTTTACCAAATCACTTTAGGTCACCGGGAGATTTAAGTTCACTAGGTCACTGTAGGTCAGTGAATCGATCATATTTACCGAGTCAACCGGAGTTCACTAAGCCAATGTAAATCATTGAGACATTGTAGTTTACCAAGTCACTTTAGGTCACCGGGAGATTTTAGTTCACTAGGTCACTGTAGTTCAGTGAGTCAACAAGCCATAACGATCCCTTAGTACTCATTCTTGACCACCCTGCGATATCGTCAGAGCACTCCGGTTAGCAAAAACAATGGTCCTATAAACTATGTTTCACCAACATATATATTTAATTTGTATTACGTACAATGGAAAAAATATATATCACGTTATTACAACATTATCCCCCCCCCTATATAAATGACTTCTACTTGTACAGTGGGTATTGACCCACCCACCCACCACTACAGGTAAAGTGCTAATTATCAACCCACCCACTTCTACACATACAGTGGTATTGACCCATCCGCCCACTCACCACTACAGGTAAAGTGCTAATGATCGATCCACCCACTCCTACATATACAGTGGTATTGACCCACCCACCCGCCTACCACTACAGGTAAAGCGCTAATGATCCACCCATCCACTCTTACACGTACAGTGGTATTGACCCACCCGCCCGCCCCTAAACTTACAGTATTATTGACCCAGACATCTACCTCTACACGTAGAGTGATATTGACCCATCCACCCAACCCTATACGTACAATTATATTGACCCACCTGCCCACCCGTAAATGTACACTGGTATCGACCCAACCACCCACACACCTATCCTTGTACCGAGATATTGATGTAAATTAATTGATGAATAGTAATTGATTCACCTAATATAAAATATACATGATACAACATGCAATATACTCTATATGTGACATATCCAGGTTCATCAGAATAACGATAAGTATATGGAATATGCGAGATATTTTATTAACTAAGTAAAAGATAAAGTTTTTATCGTGTATGCTTCACGGTAAATTAAATTGTGTATATTAAATGTATCATTTATTTCGCTAGTGAATTGTTTACTACACCTAGTTGTCTCACTACTTGGAACCTTTATTGAAGCAATCTAAACAAGTAGAACTGTCAAGAGATAATGATCTTCAGAAAACACCTTTAGCTGAAACTTGCCTGCAAAGTTTCGTAATGAACCATATTCTTGTACAAAACCCGACAACTTGTAAAGTACTGTTTGAAGTGGCTCTAAAATATTTGCCTTTTTTAATTTTTGGATACAAGAAATATATCTACATCATCATAACAACCCAGTTTTTTTTTTATTAGAAATCAACGTCATAAAATGTTTTTTGACTGGGGTTAGTAAATAGGAGCGTATTAAAAAAGGGGGATGGTGTCGAATCAAACAACATCATTGTATCCTTAAAACTTTTTTATTATAATCCACTAATTCTATAAATTTATCACATTGTTAAAAAGTAAAATGTAAATAATTGAAGTCCCAGCAACAACAGTGCTACGGCATAGTTTTTTGTTCTGTTCATTTTTAAAACGAACTCATTTTTTTATTTTATGATTTTATGTTATAAGTCACATAACATGCTGAGAAGTAAAGGAACATTTATTTTAACTGTCAGTGTGCTAGTATTAAAGGTAGTTCCTGGTATTTCCCAAAGACAAATTGAAAAAGGCATTTCCTGATGTACATGTTTATATATGGTTTTAATATTATATCATATTATCATAAATTAATATCAGAATCACTTTGGTTCATATCAAACATTATCTAAGAATTACCATAAAAATTTAAATCATAAATTATTGAATTCAAATAGCAGGTTACGTACCTTATCGTCCTCAATTCCTGTATAGTAATAAAGTTTACTATAATTTCAACTATAAAGTAGTCATTTTCAAAACATCACGAACGTTAAATCTTCATCTAAATTGATGTCGTCAAAGAATAAATAGTAACATAAAACACATTTAGCAACATTTAAACACGATTTTATTGTACATAGAAAACATTGTTTACCGGCCGGTACTCGTCACTGAACTGATTTGACAGGTTGATTAGTCTACACCGTTCCTAGAGTCAGCTCTTTGGTCATGATCAGTGATGTTTTGAAAATGACTACTTGATAGTTGAAACTATAGTAAACTTTATTACTATACAGGAATAGAGGACGATAAGGTACGTAACCTGTTATTTCAAGTGCCAATTCAGAAGGCTAATCATGAATAAATATAGAATTCAGTTTATTGTTATTTTCATATGTATTTTCCCATGCACATTTTAAGCTATATATAACAAAAAAAATGTATACTCTGGAAATCTTACTTTTTTAACGACTTTACAGTTTGAGTCGTAGGCCTATGCGTAAACTTGATTCAATGAAAGTGGTACTCACGCAGTGTAGTTGGGGATTCAACGAAAGTGGTACTAACACAGTGTAGTTGGGGATTCAACGAAAGTGGTACTAACATAGTGTAGTTGGGGATTCAATGAAAGTGGTACTGACACAGGATAGTTGGGGATTCAATGAAAGTAGTACTAACACAGTGTAGTTGGGGATTCAATGAGAGTAGTACTCACACAGTGTAGTTGGGGATTCAACGAAAGTAGAACTCACACAGTGTAGTTGAGGATTCAATGAAAGTGGTACTCACGCAGTGCATTTGGGGATTCAATGAAAGTGGTACTCACACAGTGTAGTTGAGAATTCAATGAAAGTAGAACTCACACAGTGTAGTTGGGGATTCATTGAAAGTGGTTCTCACGCAGTGTAGTTGGGGATTCAATGAAAGTAGAACTCACACAGTGTAGTTGAGGATTCAATGAAAGTGGTACTCACGCAGTGCATTTTGGGATTCTATGAAAGTGGTACTTACACAGTGTAGTTGGGGATTCAATGAAAGTAGGTACTCACACAGTGTAGTTGGGGATTCAATGAAAGTGGTACTCACAGTGCAGTTGGGATTCAATGAAAGTGGACACTCATGCAGTGTCAGTTGGGGATTCAATGAAAGTGTACTCACATAGTGTAGTTGAGAATTCAATGAAAGTAGAACTCAACAGTGTAGTTGGGGATTCAATGAAAGTGGTACTCACGCAGTGTAGTTGGGGATTCAATGAAAGTAGAACTCACACGTGTAGTTGGGGACTCAATGAAAGTGGTACTACACACAGTGTAGTTGGGGATTCAATGAAAGTGGTACTCACACAGTGTTTTAGAACTTCGGGTTGAATCCAAGAAAATAAGAACTCATCGTTTTCATATGTTTCAATGAAAGTGGTACCCCATGCAGTGCAGTTGGGGTTTTCAATGAAAGTGACACCATGTAGTGCAGTTGGGGGATTCAATGAAAGTGGTTCTCACATATGTAGTTGAGAATTCAATGAAAGAGAACTCACACGCTATAGTTGGGGATTCAATGGAAAGTGTACTCACGCAGTGTAGTTGGGGTTCATATGATGTAGAACTATACTGATGTAGTTGGGGACTCAATGAATGTGGTATCTCACACAGTGTAGTTGGGGTTCAATGAAAGTGGTACTCACATAGTGTAGTTGGGGGTAGAAAACTTGAACACGGGGCTTTGAAATCCGAAGCTTAAGAAACTAAACGACCTCATCTGTGTTGTTCATACTGTTTCCCAATCGTAATAAAATTATAGTAGAATAATATCTCATACTTTAGGTTTATATAAAATAAATAAGGATTTAACTAGCCATGTTCCTGTTTTTACATTATTTACGGGTGGTGACTTTTCTTAAGACGAGTGAATGACTGCTGTATAGTTTTAGGACAATCATCATCAAGAATGTCCTTTTACTCAATCTCGTATCCAAGTGTAAACAATGTAAACTTATATTTTTATTAAATATTTCCTTTTCCATAGTAATTATTTAAGACAATTTTTAAGACAGCAGTAAATTTACCAACAATCAAACAACGTACTTTGTTATTGGCATAGATGAACATACATATTTCAATAATAAAAACGTAACGATTAAAAAGTGTTGTTGTCATTGAAACTTTATAGATTTTATTTGTGAAAGAGACATGGATGTCTTCTGTGGATTTACGTATCTGAAAATCAAAGTGATTGCAACAGATAAAATTAGTTATACTATTACATTGCATATCAACTATTTTATTGCATTACATTTATAATGTTCAGTAACTAATATTTAATCGATGCATGGACGGACATGTATTGAAATGAAGCAGGGTGTTAATATTTTTACAATATTTTAAACATTTGATAAAATATCCAAATAATTGGTAGTTTTAAAGTTTTAAATAAGTAACAACATTAGATTAAGTTGGTTTCTCATGTAAAATGGAATTTTTACTTATAAATAATAAGAATTTAGTCTATTTTCAGATAAATATACAGCTAAAATAGTATATAGTCAATATTCTGAAAATGTGGTTATCTACATTCCTAACTTCATTGTTTCAGTAGTAAGCTCACTTTTATAAACAAACTTTGTTATTATTCCTCATAAAAAACTCATCATACTAAAGGCAAAAACACACAAAATGTACATTGTATTATTAATTTATATTATTAAATGCGTTCAATTCTTTTTTATGTTTAAATAATGTATGATTACGGCTTATATATTCCATAATAATATTTATGTATAGTGCGTGAACTATTGACATAGGATTATAAGAACTAACATTTTTAGGAGATGCCTTGTTGCAAAATAATTACGCTTTTAATTTTTTTACCATAATATAAAACTGTTAGGGTACATAAGTAACGTTTAAAATATTATACTGATTATAAATAAAATAATGACACTAGTCTATCTTATCTTGCTGAATTTGTCCTCAAATACGATAGTTAAGTTTAATCGTATTTGAAGGACATTGTACCATTGTACGTGTATGGGTGGGCGTTTTTAAACATCAGCAAAAGTTAATTAATTGCCAGTGACCTTGACCGCTAGATAGCGGCGTCAAGCGAAATCGAACGTAGTCGTTACTTGGATGGTTGATCGCTGGGAGATCCCGTTCTTGCACGCAGCCCAACGCAGCGTGCAAGAACGGCGGTGGTTCAGAAATCAACTTCAAGCCATTGGTCCCCAGGTTAAGTGAAGTTTTGATTAATTGTACAAGTGACACCTATTTGAAAGTATAATATCTCGTTGTGTCAGAAATATCGACGATATTATCAGTTTAAACTGTGGATTATATACATTAAAATTTACTTATGTAACATAAGTGGCATGATGACTTTACTTATGTAACATAAGTGACATGATGACTTTACTTATGTAACATAAGTGGCATGATGACTTTACTTATGTAACATAAGTGGCACGATGAATTTACTTATGTAACATAAGTGGCATGATGACTTTACTTCTGTAACATAAGTGGCACGATGACTTTACATATGTAACATAAGTGGCACGATGACTTTACTTATGCAACATAAGTGGCATGATGACTTTACTTCTGTAACAAAAGTGGCACGATGACTTTACTTATGTAACATAAGTGGCATGATGACTTTACTTATGTAACATAAGTGGCATGATGTCTTTACTTATGATATCTCAAAATGCAAAATAAATAGTGAAAATAAATTGTTTCTTTTTTGTTTGCACAAAATGATTTATATATATTTTATGTAATAGATAGATTATTACGAAGAAAAATAGTACTCATGTAACCTAGTTTATTTCAATTAAAATCATGTGTTTTACGTGAAAAGCTACGAATACACGTGTAACAGAGAACAGTTTGTTGTAAAAATGTAATACCTTATTTCATAAATGACAAAACTTTCTTTTATTCTTATGTTTTGACCTTTAAACTATCAGAACATGCAATGCGTCTGACATTGTATTTTTACCCATTAAAAAGGTAATTTGCTTGTTCTCTTTGAGTTCTTTTTGAGGTAAAATAACTTATTTTCATAAAATACATTAATATTATATGACAGCTTTTTTAAAACTATCGTAAATTATGTTTGTACACGTAAAGTGATTTAACTTGTACCAATTATAAATGTTTTCCTATTTATCTATTTATTTATTATTGATACCATTATTATGCAAGCGTTCTCAAAGAGCTAACAAGTATTAAAGTACAAATGTAAGAAATCAATAAAAATTTATAAGATTCAAAATGACTTCAGATTCCATGTTATGTAATTTAATGAACTAGCACTCAAACTAAAACAAGATAATAAACATGTATAGTATTTGATAACATACAAATAAAATTAACCTTTCAATTAATAAAATACGTGTTTGTACATGTACAGTACATGTAAACGTCACACAACACAAATATATTACAGTCTAATTTTGTGAATGTCTCTGGTCTGAAGAAGGTAAACGTGGTTTGCCGAAATTAATTACAATATTGTTTGTTTATTATATATTTTTATTGTAAGTATTTATGCATCTTGTGCTTATATTTTAATATATTTCTGTATTTTGACGTTGACTTGTATAGTACAAATAAAAAGTACAAAAAAGATAAAGTAAACAGATAAATAGTGTGTTATTTAGCCTCTACCTAAGTCAGTAACAAAATAAAAGTTTGATAATGATTAAGAATATACTTCTATTACACCAATATATTTTTTATATATATATTATTTACTATATCATATATATACTATATTTATAATATATATAGCAGCACAATTAATATAAGCAATTATTATTTCAAATACTGTGTGCTGTTAATAATAGCACAATAATAATAAACAACTAAATAATGATGTTCAATTTTAACTGTTTTTTAATAATCCCAAATTTAAAAAAATTAAACAAAGTTTTGTCCCAATTTTTTTTAAAAAAAAAATTTTTAATGAGATGTTTAAAATTTAAAAATTTAAACCCACAAAAATTTTTAAATTTTTTGGGGTTTTATTTTTTATATTTTCATTTTTAAAAAAAATTTAAAAATTGAAAAGCACTAAATTTAAAAAAAAATTTTTTTTTTCACTTAAATAATATCTTAACAGGTTTTATTTTTCGATAAAATGGGAATTGCCCAAAATGAAATTTGTAAAATTTATCTTTGTATTTGTTTAGAAACTATAGGTTGTTTGGTTTGGTTTAAAGTGCATTTTTTCCTAAAAGGGGTTTCCCAAATTTTTAATTTGTTTTTTAAAGAAAATTTCTTTCAAGTGTCGAAAAGAAAACCAATTTATTTTAAATTTCCCAATTTTTTTTTAAAAAACGATAATTTTCTTTTTAAATTTGTTTAAATTAATAAAACTGGAGAAAATATGAAAACCTACTTTAATCCCAAAACCCTTTACCCTTTATTTTTTTTTTTCTAGTTGGTGTTTTTGGGGGGCAGAATCCGATTGATGGTTTTAAAAAGATTTATAATTTTTTAAATGTGGATACTTAATATGGTTACAGTATTTTTAAGTTTTTAACAGAATCCTTTTTTTTATTTTTATGACATTTTTTTCCGTTTCCCTGATGAAAAATACCCAACCCCAAAAAAGGGATATATAGGTTTCTAAAGTATTAAATGCAAAACTTTTAAAATTGAAGAACGTTGTATAGTATAAAAAGCTTTGGTGACATAAAAAACATGTATTTATTTTTAAAAAGTCTTTTCAAGCTTCAAAATGATCGATGAGTTAAATTAAATGAATTTTAAAAAAAGATTTTATTTCTTTTTATATGAAAAAATTCAGACATTTATTTTTTAAAAAATTTTTTAGTTTAAAATTAGTATTTGTTTTAAAATAAGTTTTTTCTTTTTCTACAAAAATCAAATATTTAATTATATATTCCCCTTTATTTTGATGGGTTGGGGCTTTTTTCCCCAACTTCAACCCTCTAAAAACCTCAAACTGTTGCAATGAAAAGGCCTTTGTAGATTACTCCTCAGTAGTCTGGGAACCCTCAATTTACACTTGTCAAATCCCCTTCCCAAAGGATCCAGAAGAGTTTTCTTTACGGCTAGCGGGGAATCAGAATTGGATTTGCTATGGGGAAAATTTCCCCGGGGAGGGTTCTGGCTGAGAAAGATGACCTACCTACTTTGCTGTCCGGGGTTACTATTCGGACATTTTTGTTTTTTTTAAGTTTTTATCAATGAACTGGGGGTTGCAGTGAGCTGCTGGGTTTGGGTTTTAACTTCCACTTTCCCTATAGCGACTAGCCCCCGGGGACCTCTTTGGTGGGGACAGCAACCCAGCACAAAACTATGCGCGGTTACTCCAAAATTGGTCCGCTTTCCAAGGGACAAGGGAATATCGTTTGCCCCCCCATGTAGATTCTTCAACTTAGCCAAAAACTTTTTAAAGATTTTTTGGTTGCTGTAGATTTTTGATTTTTGGGTAAATTTTTGCCATGTGTTTGTAATTTGCTGGGGGACTTTTGCTTTGAATAAGTTTTAAAAGAAAACTTTTTTTCCCTAATTTTTTTTTTAAACCCCATGAGCCTCCACTGAGTGCTTTTTTATCTTTTTTCTGGTGTTATTTTTTTTATTATTTCCCTATTTTTTTTTTGTTTTTTTTTAAATTTTTCTTTTTACTTTTTATTTATTCCTGTTATTTATTACAAAAATTTTTTGAATTTATTGAAATTTTTCGTTAAGTTATTAGTTGTTTGCAGCGGGGCCTGTTACATTTTAAATTTTTTAAATAATAATGTCACGCATTCTGAACACATAAGTATCTTTGTTTTTGATTTTGAGGTTTTTTATATTTTTTTGGGTTCAGCTGCCTTCTGGTGTTTTTATGTCTTTCCCTTTCCTTTGAGCATCCTTTCAGTATAATGTCTTTTTTAATGTAAATTTTATCCATTTTTTGTATTATATTTAAATTATATTTCATATATATATTTTAAAAAAATTTTTATATTATTTATATATTAATTTTTATCTCAAAAGGTTAAAAAACTAATTTGTTTTTTAAAATTATTTCTATTTAGCTAAGGGTTGTTTATGTTTGATTGTTGGCAGTTTTTTCTAGTAAAAATTCTGCTACATTTTATTAATAGATAGTAAATGCCCAAATTTTTTTTGTTTTTTTCCAAATTTTTTCATGCCTGTTTCATCTTTGTCCCCAACACTAAAAGTTACCCATCTAAAATTTTCATTTTTTAAATTTGGGTTTTTTTATATTTTATTTTTACAATATTTATAAGCTTTAAAATTTTGTAAATTTTGTTTACCGATGAATGAAAAAAAAATAAAAATAAAAAATATAAACACTATTCAAATTTTTTTTAAAGAAAAATTTTGGTTCTTTTTTAAATTTGTTTGGAAATTTCTTGATAAATTAAAAATATCTTTGATGCTAAATTTTTAATTTTTTAATTATAAAATCTTTGTGATAACACTGGGGGAATGTGAAGTAGCGGCATTTTGGCCCTACTTTAGGAAGTTTGATGTGGAGAGGCAGAGCTAAGGGCCCCCAGGGGGCATACGTGCCGGGGCGTCGCGAAGGTTTTCCTTGTCGGATTCTGGAATAAAAAAAAATAACTTATTAGTACTAGTTTAGTAGTAAAAAAACGCGGGTTTGGGGGCCCTTTTGACCTTGTTATCTTTTGTTTCACCCGTTTTTCCCCCAGGGGGTCAACTTTACTATTGTTTACAATGAAAATTCACCCCAAGGTCGTTGCCCTTTTCATGATAATCCCCACGTGGTGCCCCTTGGGAAGGTAAAATTTTTATACGAGCATTTGGCCCCCTCGACTTTGGGTTTTTTAGGCAGTGTTGTTTTGGTGTAAAGCTACCTTTTTTCCGCTTTTTTTCTTTCAGTAGTAACAATATATTGTTTAATACGAGCACGGGGGCCCCCCCGCGATGACGTTGCCCTTAGGCCCAGTGTTGTTTGGGTGGGGACTTTTACCCCGGGTATTTTATTAAAATTAATTGTTTTTATTTGAGGGTGGCAAAAATTTGTCAAAGGCCCGGGCCCGGGGGGTTCGATCCTAAAAACCTTCCGTTTGTGAAACGGAGTCGTTTACCCCCGCAGCGCAGTGGCACCCCGAGAGGGTACGTAAGTAGCGGAAAAAAAGGGAAAACGCGGGGACGCCCCGCCGCGGGGCCAAAGATGTTTTTATTTTATAAAAATGTATATTTTTTTTCCCCCAATAATTCGTATTTAATATAGTTTTTACTGTCGAAAATAAATTCGTTTCTCTTTTTTAAATATAAAATGTCCCAACTGTTTTTTTTCACGGGGTTGTTTCCAACTCGCCCCGATTATTGCCAAAAAAATAATGTCGTGCTACCAATCACACGATTTATTACTTTTACTTATAAAAAATTACATATACGATTTTTTAAAATTATCCCTATATAAAATTAAAAAACGCTTTTAATGTAGTATTTATTATATCCCCCACCACTTTTTAAATTAAGGGTTATAAAAAGGTATTGTTCAGACACAATTACCACAGATAAAATTGTGTGAAAACTTGTTGGGGGGGGTTAAATGTTTGAGTGGTTTTGAAAAAACCTAGTGGGCCCCAGAAGCTGAAGAAAAAACTTAAAGAATGGCTAAAATTGGTTTCGAGGCGTAAAAAAATATAAAATTTAAGAGAACCGTCAGAGACAGTGCTTGTAGCCCTGATTGTAGGCTTTTGCAACAAAGTTGTAAATTACGAATATCATTTATTAAATTGTTTGAAACCCCCCCCCGGTTTTAAAGAGGGTGGGGGTTAGAACTCTACAATGAAAGAAAAATTTGGCCGGTTAAAAGGGTTGAAGGGAATCAACAAGTTCAAAGATTCTGAGCAAGGACTTCGCTTGCCCTTTTAGTGTCAGGCTTTTGATTAACTATAGTAAATAGTTTTATGATTTGTTGTTCTAGCTTTCCCTCAGCCCAAGTTGTTAGTGTTCTTTCTTTCTTAAACCCAAATGGCAACCGTGCCCCTGCTCAGGGTAAATTTAAAAATAAGTTTAAAAAACAACAGCCGAGGGTCCGAAAACCCAAATTCAAAAAATAACAGCTTATCAAAACTTTTTTCGAGGGGAATTTTTTTAGAGAAGGAAGAAAACCTGAACAAAGCAAATTTTTTTTCTTCTAGTACGTGGAAAAAACGGGTGACACTACATGGTATAGGAACCCCAAATCATGTTCGGCATGGAGATGAACATGTGAAAGACCCAAACGTATCATCAAAAACATTCAAAAAAAAACAAAAAAAATAAAATTTCCCCCCCTTGAATTAGTAGAATATTGGCCAGACGTTTGGCGGAGTATTTAAAAGATATGTTACATTTGTCAGACTTCAAATCCTAAAAAGGAGTTTTTTCATTATTATTTTTTCCGCCCAGGACACTTGTTAATTGACGTTTTTTTTACTAGTTTTAAATACATCAAGATTTCGGGTCTGAATCAGTATTCGTAAATTTTTGTTTGTGCCCAAATTTGGTGATGAAGAAGAAAAGATCTCGGTTTGTCAAAAAAAATGGGAAATTTAGTATTTTAGATATCTATACAAAAACCATTACCATTAAAATTTTAAATTTTTAATATTTTAGTAAATTTACCATTTTACAAGGGGCTTTTATTGAAGATGATTTTTTTTTGGGTATTTAAAATTGTAAAAGAATAATGTGAAGTGGCTTCCTTTTTAAAAAAACATGGAAAGATGCTTTACTATTTTTTATTTCCGTGATTTTACAGGGAAAAAAATGGGGGAAAAATTTCTATGTTAAATGAATTGAGAATTTTTTATCTGATTTTTCTGACTTAATTGATAAAGGGAATTTTTAAAACGTTTTTTAAAACTATTAATAGAAATTTGGGGGTTGTGTATAATGGATCAGTTCTTTAAATTGCCTTAGGCCCCTTTTAAGGTTTTCAGAGGTTTGGAGTATGTTTTTGTAAGTTTTTGGGATATTAACTAAAATTTTAAAAGTAATATTTCAGAAATTTTGGAAAAAAAATGATTTTATTTTTTTTGGGAAAAAAAGGGAATTAGTGATAAAAAAACCTGATAGTTTTTAATTTTTTAATTTATGTTGTTTGGCAAAATTTTCAAAAAAGGTTTTTTAACGAAATTGAGGGACAAAATTTTGGAAACGATTTAAGTATAAAATATTCTTTTTAAATTGTAACAGACAAAAATTTCATTTAAAAAAGTGAACCCCGTCTTATCTTAGACACCGTCACGAAAAGGGAAAACTCCAAAGATTTTATTCAAATGTTGTTTGAGGGAAATTTCAATACGAAACTTTTTTTAAATTTAATGGGAAAATTAAATTACGTGCTTTAGTCAAAAAACAATTTTATAAGACATATGTTTGATACAAAGTGAACGTAAATTTAAAAAAATTTGGTTTCGGCCCCAAAGGGTTGTTTTTGATAAGGTGCTTGCCAGTGATAAAAAAACGATTTTAAAATTTTCAAAGATTCAACAGAAAGGGAAAAGATGAAGTTTCCCCATTCAATTTTAAAATTAGAGTTGTTATTCGATTTTCCCTTTGGGGGACTGTCAGTTGAAATTGAGTGTAAATTTTTTTGGGGTTTTTATTTTGTAAAAAGGAAAAGTTTTTAATAAAAAAGCATTTTTTCCATTTTTTCAGGGAAAGGGATACTTTTTTAAAATTTATTTCAATTTTTAAAAAAATTATTCGTTAAACCCGGGGTTTCAGACTGCAATTTTTAAAAAAAATGAAGAAAAGTTAATTTTTCTGATACTGAAAAAGTTTAAAATTTTACCCAAGGGGATGGGAAGACCTGTACTAGCGGCTTATTGATAGGGTTTCGTGCTAATAAAAAATTGAAACTTCTTAATTTAAAAACTAAAAAACCCGTTTGGGCAGTGTATATAAGTAAACTTTTAATCAAAAAAATTTAAAAATAAATAATAATTAGATTTTAATTTGCAACTTAGTTTTTTTTTTCCCACCAATTTTAAAAAAGAAACCTTTACCTGATTACTCATTAAAACCCTTTTTAAAACTGTTTAAAATCATCGTTTTTTCGTCACTAAGGGACGACTTTTAATTAAAAGGGAAGCGTGCCATCATGATTAGTTTTTCCCTCATCCAAGGTTATCAATAGTGATCGCTTTTTAAAAAAGTTAAACATGGTTTATAAATATAGAAAAAATTTTATATTTTTCACATTAAAGTACTAATTTATTAAATTAGATCTTGACCAAATTTTTAAAAAAGTTTTAAAATTTTAATTTTTCAAATTTTAATTGTTTTGTACGATAGGGGATTTCTTTTTGGATTTTAAGGATTTTAAAAACCCCAAGGGACAAAAAGTTTATTGTAAAGGAGTTGGCTGTATACCCACCGATGAGCAAGTCTATAAAATAAACTTTTTTCAACCCTTGTACTTTAAAAAGGGTTTACCGAAAATGTTAAAAAGAAAGTTGTGGGGTTTGGGAAAGAAGTATTTCCCTTTGGGAAAACTCTATTGGGGTTCTGGGTTTTTAGAAAATAAAATAAACTAAAGATGTATTTAAAAGGTTGAAATTTTTCTGGGTTTAAGGGTGTTGTTAAAGGATATGAGAAGAAACAATTAGTAACTGACCTTTTGTAAAGGATTTTTAAAAGTTAATGTAATTAATTTGGAAGATTTAGGAGTTCCTATTTTAAGTGTTTTAAAAATCAAACTCAGACTAGTGCTATAAAAAAAATGTCCCTTCAACATGATTTTTAAAAACTGTGCAATTTTAATGTTCTTTTTATTTACTTAAAATGGTTTTAAATTTGGAGAAATTAGTTGGGATAGGAAAAAAACGGGTAAATTCGCAAAGGGAAAAAAAGTAATGTAGAGGATTTTAAAAAATTTTTAAACCCTGAATTGATTAAAATATTTCCCGAAAAGTTTTTTTAATTATCTAAAAAAAGATTTAGAATTGAAAATATGATGGGTTTCCCCTTTCGTTTGAGAAATGATCAAGTTTATTGAAAAATTTAAAAAGTACGGTTCAATTCCCATTTTGGGTTTAAAACCCTTTTCAAGATCCCATTTGATGGCCCCAAACCCGAAAAGGAAGAATTGTTTTTTTTGTACCCCCCAAAATTACACCCAAACAGTCAAAATTTAAAAACTGATCATTGGGTTTTGGGAACCATTGATTTGCCCTTTTGGGGAATGGTCCTACTTGTTTTTGGGTGCTAATTTTTAATAGTAGTGGTGTTATTTAATTAGTAAAAAGACGAGGTTTTTTTGTTTTTTTTTAATTGTACAAAGGAAAAATTTGAAAAAATTGGTTTTTTCTGTACAAAAGTTTTTGTTAAATTTTTATGTTGTGGTTGGGGTTTGGAAATTGGTGATTTTAAATTTTAACTATGGGAAACACTTAAACTTTTTAAAGCTAAAAACCCTTAAATTGTTAAATGTCAAAAAAATATGTCTGGAAAATTTTTTTATCTATAGTTGATATAAAAAATTTTTAAAAACCCCCGGGGGACAATATGTTTGGAAAAAAATTTTAAAAGATGGCCTAAGATGTACCCTAATTTCAAGATATGATAGATGCGGGCTTCTACTATACTGGTGATGGAGCGCTGTCAAAGTTTTAAATTTGGGGTGTCTTTTTCTAGAAGAGGGGACTCCGGAGGAAAAAACCGAAAGAAAAATTTTTTAAAAAATACCTTGTTGTGAATTTTTTTAAAAATTGAAAAAATTTTATTTTAGGGGTTTGTATTTTAAAACATTTTTTTTTCATTTTGTTTACCCCCTATTAAATTTTGGTTTAACAATGACCCATTTTTTACGAGGGGGTATTGAAAAAGGGATTACATAGAAAGCAAGACGTCACTTTCCTAAACGTCATGTAGTTTTTTAAGGAATCAACGTTTATATAAGCGGGATTTAGTCGAAATGTTTCCCTTTTTTCAAAATCTAACAAAGGGTTTTTAAAAATTTTTAAATGACTGAAATTAATTGTTTTATTTAAAATTTTGGCTTTTGCGAAGTCCAATAAAGTAAAAAAAGTGTGATAATTTAGTAATCGCACTTGAACCTATTTTTGGGAAAAAAAAATTCTATAAAAAAATTTCCCATACGACCCAAGGTACGAAGGGTTTTAAATTTTCAAAGGGGGGTTTTTTTAAGTTCTTTTTTTAAAATTAATATAATATCAAAAATTTATTTTACTTTTTCTGTTTAAAAAAAGTTTCAATTGTTGAAGTTTTAACCCGTACTTTGAAAAGTAACTTTGTGGAGACACTTTTAGTCACCCGGGGGAAATTTAAACAAGTGGTTAGAGTTCTCCCAAAAATTTTTGAAAAACCAAAAAAATAAAAACCTTTCATGAACTATTGGTTTTTTAAAACCCTTGTTCAGGTTAATTTGGGAAAAAGAACAAAAAATTATTTTTACACATAGTTAAAAATTGGGAAAAAAATTTCCCAATAGTCATTCAAAAATTCGATACTGGTGATTGAGTTAGAATAAGTAGATTAACTAAAAAAATTTTAAATAAAGGTTTTTGGGCCCTTTGGTTGGTAATGGGGGTTTTTTTTACACATTTATGGAAAATACACCCAAAATTAGCCCAGTTACATGTACAAAAAGACGTTTAAAGGGTTTGATGTAAAAAAAGGGGTGGATTTTATAAAGAAGAGTTAAGAAAAATACACGTTTTGGTGATACTTATTTTGATTAAAAAAATTTTTAAAGAGAAAAGGGATAGATTATTAGTGCGTTGGCGGGGTTTTTGTTTAAATCACAGGGCTCTGGATTGATAAAAAGGATTTCGATAGTAATGAAGTTTCTTAAACAGTCTGAAACACGGGCCCCAATCTTTAAATTTTTAAAATGTTAGTTGAAAAAGAAGACAGAGAAGAGTATGAAAAGGGACACGGAATTTATTACCAACCCAATCGTTGTTTAATAGTGGGTCTTAAAATTTTGTGGGAAAACCAATTTATTTTTAAACTTTTTTTCTCAAAAGGGGTTTGTTTTTTAACAATGTATACTTTTTTTTCAAAATCACTAAATAAAAAGAATTTAAAATTTCCCTCGAGTGCTTTCTGTAAAATTTTGGGGGGAATGGGGTTTATCACCCTTATTCAAAAAACCCGATGAAGTCCCTCACCCAAGTGAGTTTGAGGAAAAATTTTCTGTAATGTTTTTTTGATGTTATCGTTGTGGAAAAACAAAAATTAATATTAAAAACTATTTTTCGATGGGAGTCAAAAAAATATTGACCTTTTTACGTGTGCCCAAACTTAATTTTTTATACCCAAACGGGTTTGCTTAGGGACAATGCGAATCTTTTTAGTTATTTTTAAAAAAGATGATCGAAATTTTAAAACCCAAATTTATAAAGGGACCTTGTTAGCCCTTTGATATGATTTTTTGTCATTTTAAAGCATATGGTTAAAAGTTTTGGGATAGGTCAAAAAAGGATTTGTTGTAATTGCAAGGATAGTGATATAAAAAAAAGGTCGGTAGTAGAGGTTTTGATTTTTGGGGGTAAAATTTTTAAAGGGGGTTGTTGGGGGAAATTTTAAAGGTTCGTATTTTTTTTTTCCCTTTCATTTATTTTGTATTTCATCATCAGATTTGGGAAAAATAATGTCCTCCTCTTTACTTTTTTTTCTTTTGGGACGAGGTTTACCCGATAAAAGTAAAGAGGAGGTTTTTAAAGGGGAAAATTAAATCAAATAAAAAAAAAAATTAAGCAAAAACTTTAGATCTATAAAGAGGGAAATTTTGGGTTATTTGAAGGGGTGGGGGAAAAAACAGTAAAGCCTTTGCGGGCCCACTTAAAAAGATTGCAAAAAGAAGGAGAAAAATTACAAACAACGCAAAAAAAACAAAAAGGGGTTAAAAGAAAAAATTAACAGAAAAAAAAAAAAATTTAAAACTTAAAAAAAAAGGGTCAGTTTTGGGATTTTAAAAAACCCCTGTAAAACGTTTCCATACGTGACCCCCACAAGGAGTAAAAAGAAAACAACTTCTTCATGGGGAAAAATACAGAAGATACCTTCCCGACTTAAAAACGCTTCGCTTTTACCGGTTTTTAAAACATGGATCAAAAAGAGGGTTTTAAAAATTTGCTGTTTAATGTGAGGGACATTAGGGAAGGGGATTCAAGCCCACAAACATGGGGAAAAAGATTTGATGGTTAAAGGGAAACGTACTTTTTAAACCGGGGGCTGTGGAAATTGGGGAAAAAAAAGGACCTTTTTGAAAAAAATAAAGGGAAAAATTTAGCTGGGGTTTAACTTACTCGTGTTTTTAAAGGGGGAAGACTAGGGGAAAAGAGTACTTTTTTTAAATTACAAAAAAGGGGGTTTAAAGAAGTCGATCATAATTATGGTATAAGAGTCAAAGGGGCGATAAAGGGGATGTTTGGGTGTTTAAAGCCTTTTAGAAATCGATTTTGGATGATTTTATAAAAAAGGGAAAAAAGTTATGAGGGTACACGTGGTTTATACGAACTTTTTTTATGAATTTATCCCAAATTTCCTTATGTTTTCAGTGAAAAAGATTCGTTATTTTCGCTATGTTTCGAAATACCAATGTCACAGATAAATTTTTCCCCTAGGGGAAAGTGAAGTCTAACAGGGGGAAATTAAGTATAAAAATTCATATTTTTTTAATTGTACACGGAAAAAAATGAATTAACAAAGAAATGGCAAAATTTTTCGGATTTGGTGCAAAAAAACCCGTGAGTGAAAGTGGCATTGTTTTAAACTGACCCCAAAACCCAAAACTTCTTTTATTTTATGTTTCCCCAAAAAAAATTGGTTCGTTCCGCCTGAGGATTTTTGAATGCTTCGGAAGATTTGGTCAAAAACTGGAAATCGAATAAAAATTAAACTCTAAAATTGAAAAAATTTAAAAAAATTTGGATGAGAAATTTTTTAAATTTTAAAATGGTTTAAAAGTATTGTAGATTGAGGTAATAAAAAAAAATTATATTCCATTTTTACTGTAAAATTTTTAATTTTCACCAACAAATTTAAATTTTTGTTATTTTTTAGAAATTTTTGTTTTTGGATCTATAAAAAATTTCGGGGGGTTGAAAAGTATTCATGTTACCCAGTTTCTTTTTTTTAATTTTTCTGATTGGGTCACCATTTGGGAAACCCAAAAAATTTGGGTTATTTTCCCATTTTTAAATTTTTCAAAATTGATCTAACCAAATAGTTAGCGTAAACCATCTTGCATATAAATTTGGGCCCGGCCCATTAGTTAGTCTTTTATTCAAAAGCCCCAAAAAGTCAAATCGGATTTGGGAGTTTTTACTGAAGGGGTACTTTAAATTGATAACTTTTCTTTTCATGTTTATTGGATCCTGAATTCCCCAATCGCTTTTTTTTAAAATTCCAATAAGTTTCAGTCTTGGGGGGAAACACTTTGGGTGTTTTCTTTTCCCTTTTTTTGGGCAGCGTCTGATTTTTTTTCGGACCCTTGAACATTGCTAATTGTATGATTTCTTGCATTAATTTCTGTTTTATAAAAAATGTTCCCAAGGGGTTCTTTGTTTAAACTTATAGTTTACGGCTCGGTCGGTTTAAAGTCGGATCACCTACATGAAAAAACTGTTGACCCTTTTAGCATCGACTTTTTATCTTTCTTTTAATTTTAAACATTTTTTAAATGACGATTTATGTCGTTTAAATTTACAGGGCCCTCCCCCCCTTCTTCGGGTTCCATTACTTTACGCACCTTTTTTCCCGACGAATGTAATTAACCCTTTTCCCTTATTTAAATTTTAAAAACCCCCGATTCCTTTAGGCCCTCTAAGCCCTTTGTTTTCCCTGTACTTTTAAACTTTTTGGGACGCCCAAAAAATTTATCGAGCTCTGATTGTACTGACACTATAAAACTGACGTACACGATGAACAGACGTGTTAGTTTTTTTCGTGGGCAGGACTGATAAGTACATTGGGGGGGTTGTGGTTTGGTAGTGCATTTTTTGGGCCCTTATAGTTTATTACCCACAAAAACTAAAATTTACTACATTTCCCCGGGTTTAAACCAGGGGGTTTTGGTCCTGGTACAAACGTAAAACAGAGATTAGCCAGAGGTGTGGGGAAAATTAAAAAATTGTTCAGCTTGTAAAGATCACGACATTGCATACGAAAAGTATAAGGACATTTGAGCGAAGATCAAAAAACCCGATAGAATTTTGGGGCCGAACCGAAATTTGGGGAAAAGAGTGGGTCATCAGATTCTAGTTTAGGGGGAAAAGGGCCCTCCTGTTTGGGTTTTAGTTACAAACGTAATGAAAGCAAAAAGTAAATTAGGTAGCGGCGTGATAACAAAAAACCCGTCGACGTAAGAGAAAAAAAACCTCGAGGAAAAAAACCCTAACAATGGGAAGAATAAAAAAAGGCATTTAAATTTAAACAAAAAAAGGGGAAAAGGTTTTTTATTAAAAACCTTTACGGGAGGAATCTGGATCATTTAAAAAAAAAATTTAATTTACTCATCACCACTCTTAGGCCCAACTATCCCAAATTTTCCCGGCCTAAAAAATTTAAAGATTTAATAAAATTTTGCAAAACTTTTTGAAAATACCATATTTCAGAGGTGTTTTTATGAAAAGTTTTAAATTTCCCATAAGAAATTAAACGAAAAGGAATCTGGTTTTGAAAATTTTGGCCAGTATTACAGGTTGGGGAAAGAATTTGGGTATGTTACATAAGCGTGATTTTGACATTAAAATATTTTGAAAAGTTTCGGTAATCTGAGCCCAAACTTTAGAACTTCAGAGGATTTTAACAGCGGACCATATGATTTGGGGGATTTAGTTTATAATTATTTTCCCAAAACAAGAATTTAATACTGTAAATTGTGGCCCATTTGTGTTTGACTTTCTCGAAGACGAAGATGTTTTGTTTTTACAGGTAGAATTTTCAAGCCTAAAGGGTGCACACTTTTCCCAGCTATGGATTTTCATCGTCAGACAAATTGGGAGATGGGTTTTAGGGACCTAAATGTTTTAACAAAAAAATTTTCCTAATATTAAAGGAAAATTTTTAAATTTAATTTAAATGTCCCATCGGTAAAGTTATGGGAAAATAAGTATAGCTCCCGGGGCTTATGAAATAGATGATATAAATAATTTTGTGATTGGGGTTTAAAAGGAAAAAGGTCCCCTAAAAGCATTTTAAACTCGGGCTTTAAAAAATACAATACACTAAAAAAATACTTAAGTTTTTTCATAGAGATTTGATTTACCAAAAGAGAAAAAATTGCTTCCCTTTTTAGGATTTGAAAAGGGTTTTGACATTAAAAAGCGGGAAAAAAAGTGCCCCAAGTCTCCTAAACAAGTGTTCATTAATAAAGTGGGCATCTACGAATCCATGTAATTTTGTTGAAGGGGGTCTTATAGAGACGGGTTTTAAGGTCACGTTTCTTTCCGAATTTTATCCAACTGTAGCGCCGGGGTTTAAAATTTTTAGAAATCCCGAACACAGTTAAAAATCTTTTCCCTTAAAAAAGCAAATTTAGTTTGAAAGGGAAAATTTTTTTATTAATTTTAAGGGAAAAAAATCAATTTGGTAATTTTAAATTTTTTTAGAGAAAAATATATCAATATAAAAGTAGATATTAGGGCCCAGAAAAAATTAAAAAGGGTTTTGTATTTCCGCCGCTACTGTATCGAATAAAAATAAAAAATAAAACATTGACCACAAAAAAAGGGAATTTTAGGGTCAGTGTGAAAAGTGTTTTAAACAGTTAACATTACGGAAAAAAAAAAATACTACGTAAAAAAAAGTGTCCCCTTTTCAAGAGTAAGGTTTAATAAATTTTTTAGATAAAAGGAAAAAAATCCCGGGTTCGATAGTTATATCATTGATATTTAATGATATTTCATAATCCGTTTTACGTCAAATTCTTACAAAACAAGTGATGAGATACGGGATTTCCCGTTCAAACGCAAGAGTTTACAAAATTTTAGTAAAAGCTATCTATTTTGGAAAGGTTTAAAATAAATCAAGACGGTTTCACCCCCAAATGATGACACCAAATCAATTAGTTAGTTTTGTTTGGCATTTTGTTCGTGAATCAGAACGAACTGGGGTGGGGGGGAAATGAAAAAAGTAGAGTAAAAAAAGTAGGATTTCTACAACAAAAAAGGAAAATTTTCTTACCCCTTTGACCAGGGGGACAAGTACGGGTGCAGAACGCATTTTTGGAAAACGAAACCATGGGTGTGATGGTTTGATAGAAAATCATTTTCGTTTTGTGTTCCCCTTAAATTAACTCTCGGGTTTTTTCCCAGGATTATAATTTATTTTACTGGGAAAAGTGAAAAAAGAACTTGTTCCCGTTTCGTTCTTTAATGATAAAAATGTTGTTTCTTTTTTAAAAGCTGATCTTTTTTTGACTTTTAAATTTAAAATTAACAAAATTGGTTTTGGGGAAAATTTTCCCTTTTGTTCGGGGTTGATTTATGAAGTGAAATTTTTTCTTTAGTTTGACTGAAAAAAGATCCCGCCCCTTTTCTTTTTTCCATTCAGGAAAAAATGGGAGTTACTGATACCCCTCATTTCCAATTACAAAAATTTTTTAAATTGGACAGTCAAAAAATCATCCTTTATGGAGAAGCCAAGAAAATGTTTAAAAATTGGTTTTTTTAAACTGATCGTAAAGACAAAACAAATAAGAATGCTTCGCATTTTTATTTTTTTAAATTTTTATAATATAAAAACTGTACTTGAACAGCAAGTCCCATCCTTTTGGGGAAAATTTAAAAGGAAATAAATCAATTTTATTTGAATGTATTCAAAATTTCAATCTTTTATTTTTTAAGTGGTGATGATCAAACCCGGGTTTTGGTTTTAATGTTTTTTAAAAAGGGAAACACCCTTTTAAAAGTAATTTTATTGTTCAAAAAGTTTAGAGTTTAAAGACTGGATCATTGGGTGTTCGCCCTCCCAGATTCAAAAAAATGGCGTTTTTACCAAAGGGGAAAACAAAAGGCGTATTGTTGATATTCATGATGCTTTGATCCAAAAATACACCCCCTTTTGGTTTTGTAAAAAAAAAATTTAAAATTAACGAAATTAATTTTAAAATTTTACTATTTATTTTTTTTTAATTTTCCACTTTTGGTATTGTAAAAGGTTTTTTTTGTGAAAAAAAGAAGAAGACATTGAGGTACAAAATTCAAATTTTTTTTAATTAGTAAAAATAGATACATCAAAAAATTGTTTTTTCAATGGATATCAATTTTTTTATTTACAGTTTACCCAAAAGTTCCCCTTTTGTCTAAGGTTTTGTTTCAATTTGAAAACAAACAACAACTTGTTTTACAATGGATATCAATTTATATTTATATTTCATTGAATTTTTTTATATATATTATTTTTTTGGGAGGGGATTCGCCATATAAAAAGATGAAGAAAACAAAGGGAAATTTAAAAAAATAGAAAAAGCGGAATGTGACAAAAGGTTTGGGGTACAGATATATATGAAAGACTAAATTTAGTGCACGAAATAAAATACCTAACCCAAACACCAAATACGGCCCAAAAACAATAGAGTTAAAACCCCAAATTTTAAATTCTAGGGGGAGTTTATTTGAGCCAAAAAAGGGAGGGAGAAAATGGACAAAAAAAAAAGGGTTTCAGAAGATGAAGAGGACTTGGGGAAAACAAAAGACATATACAACAAAAAATGCATTTCAATATACCAAAAAAAAAAGACATTTCAACACAGTTATCCCAAACCCGGGAAAACTTTATGGGAAAGGGAAAAACAACATTGCCCTGAAGGGGGCCCCGAAGCATACTGAAAGAAAAACGGAAAAAAAATGAGGGAAAAAACCCAGGACCAAAACACACGGTGAAGGTTAAAAGACTTCAACAAAAAAAATAACAGAAAAATTTCAAAAAATTTTGCCGAAGATATGGAAAAAAACGGGAGACTACAATTTTTATGGACACATGTACAGATAAACCCGAAAACCCGACTCCCAAAACAGATTCTAAAACCCCTTTATAATTGGGGAAGAAAACAGGAGCACCATGGTTACAAGGTAAACGGACCCTGAAGAATTCACAGATCGAAGAAATTTGACATTGTGACAGAAACAAGTACGGGAAAAGAATTGCGAAATGGAAGCCGAAAGAGTTGAGAAAAAAAAAAAAAAGACATGGCCCAAATGGACAGAAGAAAAGAAAGAGAGCATTTTAGTGAAAAGATAAGGGAAAAGGGGGGGCAAAAAAAGAAGAAACACGAAGCTGAATTGTTTTATTGCTTTGCGTGATCCAACGGGTTATACGCACATAATAATAATATTATATTTTATATTTTTATATATATATATATCAGGGTTTTCCAAAAATTTTAAAATTGTCTAAAAGTGAATAAAAGTTCCCTAAGCTATAGTATTTATTTTTTTTTCTTCAATTATGTTTTCTTGTCATCATTAGGCTTAAACGCTAAATTTTGTTTTCGTTAAAGGAATGTAAATTGTCCTTTGGAAAAGATGGTTTTCATTTTTTTCTAATTGTCGTTATTTAAAAAACAGTTTTTATATTAACTAAAGTAATATTAGTTTTTTGACACCCTTTTTTCACTTTCCTTTTGCTTTTCCCTTTTAAAAATTAGGTTGTTTTTGTTTACTTCAGTCATCCTTCCCCTTGGGAATTTGGTTTTTTTAAAACAGTTAGTTTTGGTCTAAAACCAAAAAAAATCTAACCTTACAATTCTTTTCATTCGTCTTTAAATTTTTTCCCAGAAATTTTTATTAAATTTAACTATTAAAAACTTTTTGATTTTAGGATAAACAGAAGTGTCAAAAGGGCCCCTTTAAAATTTGGGATTATCTTTAATATACTGTAAAAAAACACGTCAGTTTTCAAAAAGAAACAATCGGTATCAATATATAAAATTTTAAAATTAGAAACCATACTTTTTTTTCATTAAAGTTATAGTTTAAAGTATACATTTTGATTTTTTTTTAATCTTAATACAGAAAATCCAAAAATTTTTTTGGGTTTTCAAAATATATTGTTTCTTTTGAAGATTCTACAGAACCCAAAACGACTCGCCATAAAAATTTTTTTCTGTCAAAAAGGGGGTTTGTTAATTAATTTTTGCAATTTTTTTCAGACGTTATTTAAATTTGAGATTTTTTATTTTTTTAATATTCTCTATTGTTTTTTCCCCAAAATGATAAATTTTCTAAAAGTTTTATAGAAATCTTTTTTTAAAAGAATTATTTTTTCTGCCTTTTTTCAGTATTGGGAAAAAAAAATAGGGTTTCAGCCAAGGCGGGCTGATTTTTAATGTAGGAAACTTGTGTATTTTTTTTTAATTTCTAGTTTATGTTCAATACCTTGGGTTTGGGTTTCATTAAAAGACATTTCGGGGAATTTTTCTTTATTTTCTAAAATGTAATGAGGAGTTTTTTATGTTTAGAAATTTGGGTTTGGGCATTTACTACAAGGAAAAAATGGAAGGTTTATTATGTTCAAACCTGAAAGGGTTTGTGGTTTTTATATAAAAATTTAAGAAATATCCCAAAATCCCGAAAATTAAAGGGGTTCTCATTATTGGAAAATTATTTACATCAAACCCTATACCAGGAAAAATTTTTTTTAAAAAGGCATAGGGGTTTCTTTATTTCCCGCCCTAGAAATTGTTCAATTTCAATAAGTTAGATAGAGGTTTGGGAAATTAGAATTTTTAATTTTTCAACAAGTGGATTGTTAGCAGTTGAAAAGGGCCCCTCGATGCAAGTTTTAATACCAACCCCTAATCCCCTTTTCTATGAATAAATACTGTCATAATTTTGTTAGCAAATCTAAATTTAACATTTGTAAATTTTTAAAATTGCGTCAAAAGTAAAAAATGGGGGGAGTGAGGGTAAAGGCACAATTAAATGATAAGAATTTTAAAAAACAATTGTCCCAAAATTTTCAAACACATCCCGCAAGAAATGAAAGTTTTAGTTAAGATAAGTCATGTATTACCTAAATTTTTTATTTTAAAAATGATTCCCGGGGCCATTTGTAGCTTTTTTTATTTTCCCATCAGATATATCAGTATTTTTCCAAAACTATTGTGAAAACTTTTTCGAGGTGGAAGTTTTTTTTTCGTTCAAAACATCCCATGAAGATGTGTACCTTTGGGTACCACCTTTTCGGGGTAACCAGAGGGATTTCATTATCATTTAAAAATTTTCTTTTTTTTGGGTTTTAAAATTATCGTTTTTGGGAGATTTTTAACTAAAGTAGCTAAACGGGAATTCATTATTTTGATGTATCAATAAATTTGAATTTTTTCAATCGCTCGAAGTGTTTTTAGAAAAAAAATAATGTACTTTTCCTTTTTGTTTGGAATAACCTGACAGTCTATTGTCAATACCTGTTGTTTTACAATAAAATGTGTATCTTTGTTAGCACTACCAAAGGATGGGAAAAATTGGGGGTGTTTCTTTGATACTGTCTTTTTTTAAGGGTTAAAAATTTAAAAAAAATATTGATCTAAATTTACCTGTTTAAAAAGAAAAATGGTCTCTTTGAGGGCCCATTTAAATTTTTTGAATTTTTTTACTGCTAGTTCGCAATGAGTTGCTGTATTTACCGTTGTTTTTCCCCCACTGTTTTGTGGTAAAATTTGGAATATTTGTTTTTACTAAAACACCCAATTTTTTTTACTGTATCAACAATATGTGACATAAAAGTCTTGCCGCATTGGGACCCCTATATATGAACTTTAGTTGGAATTTTAATTTCTAATGAATTTTGGAAAAAAGATTCATACAGAATATTTAAAAACACCAACTCATTGGTTCGTGGCCCTTGTTCACATATGTATATCTGTCAATTGTTTTTTTACGGTTTTAAAATACACTCGAAAAATTGGGGGAAAAATTATTACAAAGGGGAAACTTTTTAAAAATATTTTGTTTTTTAGTAAATTTCAAAAAAGGGGGAAAAGCATTCAAACTTGTTGGCCCTCAAAACCCTAACAGGCTTGTTTTCGTACACGTTTTTTGTGGGTTTATTTAGGGTTTTACATTTGTTTTTTTAAAAATCAAAAAAAAGTTTAAAACCCTCTTGCCAAAAAAGGGTTTTTGTTTTTCGGGTGTTAATTTGAGGGTGATAATTTAAACTTGAAAAGTTTGAAATTTTAAAAAATAGTGGGATTTTCCCTTTTCGTTAGGGAAAAAAATTTGTAAATTATGTGTCTTTTCTTTTCATTTTTTCAATACTCTTTAAAAGGATTAAAAACATTCAATTCATCCAACCATAAAAAATTTTAAATTTTGGGTTTGCGGATTATTTTTTTCAAAATTTTGTTTAAATTTTTTCAAAGGGGGTTGGAAATTCCACTCCGTTTAAAAATTTAGCAAATTTCATAGTTTGTAATTTTCTAGTCAAAAAATTACATCTTTTTGTACCTTTTACAAAATGGCATAATACCGGGCCCAAATTAAAAAAAATAAATGTCTACATTTAAGGATTGATTACCGCTTTTTTTAACCTTTTGAGTGTGGAGAGGTATGAAAAATATTACCTTTCAAAGGTCTTTTACGATCATCCGCAACAAGATTCCCTCAATTTAGATAAAGTCCTTCCCCTTCCCCGGCCTGCCCTTAAACAACTTTTTTCTTTCATATTTTACTAAACAGATTATGTAAAAAAACGGTGATTTCGTTTTCATTAAACAAGGATAGTTTTTTGTTTTAAAAGACCGATTTTTGAGTTCCTTTGTCATAGGTTTTTTAATTAAAATTCAAAAATTAGAAAAAATTTTTTAAAAAAACCCCTCCCCGTTTTGTTGTGGGCTTTTTTGATTCTTATCATTGGGGATTTTTTGTGTAGGGAAAGCAAAAAAAAAAAGATCTTTTTTGGATTTTAAAATTTTTTTTAAGAAAAATTTATTTTACTCTCCCTCCCAAAAAAAGATTCAAGTTCAATTTAAAATGATCACTTTCATTTGCGGTTAATGTTTATTCTGAAAAGTTTAATCGCACAAAATTTTATCATCGGAGTCACTGTATACCATTTCTTATTGTATTTCAAAATTTTAAACCGATATACCCGGTTGGTTATTTTTGAGGGGGCCCGGATCATTTTTCATTTTGGTTTGGGAGATATCGGCTGAATCGGTTTTTTAAAAAAGGGAAAAGCTTTTCCCTTTTATAAATAAAAAAAAATAAAAAAATAAAATTTAAATACTGAATTTTTAACCAAAAAGGATAAATTATTAAATAATTACTTTCCCCCCTTTTCTTACTGCCCAGAAAAATTTTGTTCGCTTAAAGAACGTTGTAGGTTTTTTTTTTCCATGGTTTTATATAAGAGTAGGGAAACCCCTTTAGTTTTCGATATTTTTGCTTCTCTTGCAAAATTATACCCTTAATTTTTTTTAAGTTTGAGGAAAATTCGTTTTAGTTTAAAAATATAATCTTTTTCCAGACCCTTTGTTTCCCTGGACATCTTGTCACCCCTTTAAGTCGTTTTCAATTTTTTTATTCAATTTTAACCCTAAACTTTCCCCGTCTTTCCGGGCGTAGGGTTTGTTTCTTAATCATAAAACCTCGGTTCTGAGGGGAAAAATTTTGGGTTTATGAGCAAATCTTTAGTTTTCTTTTTTTCTGAAAAACCCGCCCAACAAAAATGTTTGTAAAACATTTTAGGATCTAGATTTTGTCATCATTTTGTTTCATTTTATTTTCAACCTCTGGTTTTTGCAAAAAAAGCTTTTTTATTAGGTCTAAAAAACCCAAATTTTTTCACTCTCCTGGGGGGTAAAATGCGGGATTGCGTTTTTATGGTCCTGCTCTTTTAAATTTTTCTATTTTTTTTTGGGGAAAAGGGCGCTATTTTTCAATTTTTTCCAATTTGATTGGCAGTGCAAAAAAAGGGTTTTTTAAAATTTTGATATAGTTGTAACACCTCTTGGTTCACTAAATCGAAAATTTTTATTTTCCCGATTGCTGATAGCGGTTTTTTTCCCCTAGGGGCTATAGAAAATTTGCCCTTTTTTGAAGGAGGGGGAGTTCAACAACGGTTTTTTTTTGTAAATTTCCCTTTTCAACCTTTTGACGTACCTGGTTTTGGTTTTGATTTTAGTGCAGGCTTTAGTTGAGTCTTTTTTCCCACCGAGTTTCCCCTTTTTGGGTTTTGGGGTGAAGGTGGGGAGGGTTCCAAAATTAAAATTTTCAGTCGTTTGGTTGGGGGTTTTTCAAGGGCTCCCTCAACAAAAAGTGTGTTCAGCATTTTCCCCTTGTGAGGGTTCCTTTTTTTAGTTTAATTAAAAAAAAAAAATTTGTATTTAAAAAAAAAGAATAATTTTTTTGCTAAGAAACATTTATATGACTAAAAAAAAAATTTTAAATTAACTTAAGCCTTTGGGGCACCGTTGAAACCAAACCCATTTATGTCCCCCCTTGGTTTTCATTTTTATTTTTTACCCCCACTAATTTTTTAAAGGGGGCTCATAAACTTTTTACGATCAATTGATTTTTCTTGTCGGCCCCCATTTTTTTTTAAATTCATCATTTGAATGGTTGTAGAGAACTATGCACAAATTTCCGGTATAATCTGGATCTATGACTCCTGCCCCGACATCAATAAATTTTTTCCACGCTAAACCATATCTTGGAGCAATTCGTCCATATGTTCCTTCTGGCAATTGAATACTTAAATCTGTTTTAATTAATTCTTTTCCATGAGGAGGAATACTATACTCGTAAGCACTACTCAAATCATATCCTGCTGCTTTAGGAGAACCTAACTCAGGTGGGTAAGCATTATCCGTTATTTTCATATAACCTAAGTAACATAATTCTGTATTTTGAGACATTTTTAAAGTAATAAAAAATAATTTACGTACTAGTAATGTATTTGCTTGACAATGGACGCTCTACGAAGTGGCAGGTTTCTTGTTGAGTGGTAAGTCTATGCGATGGAACAGATGAGTTTCTTGTTGAGTGGTTAATCTATGCGATAGAACAGATGTACTGCAGGCTATAAGCAGATGGACAGCCTGAAAAAAGAAAAAAAAATTTATTACAATATGACTTTATTAAAAACATTCCGTATGGTTCTTATTTTTTTCAAACATTAAGTTGTGAAATAGAGTATTAAGAGTCACAGTAACGTTAATATAATTATAATATGAATTTAAGCTCTAAACTGACATTTATTTGAACTCAAGCAAAATAATCAATTTGGTTGAAAGCACATAAAGAAATATTTAGTGAAAACGCAACTGAAAATTGGTTGATCATACTGATTTTCATAAAAAGGATAGTTATTATTTTGCTAAAATATTGATGTTAAATATATAAAATATTTACCGTTAGTAATGACATTGGATGCTCTACGAAGTGGCAGGTTTCTTGTTGAGTGGTAAGTTTATGCGATGAAACAGATGAGTTTCTTGTTGAGTAGCTAATCTATGTGATAGAACAGATGTACTGCACGCTATAAGCAGATGGACAGCCTGAAAAAAAAGAAAAAAACATTTTATTACAATATGACTTTATTAAAAACATTCCGTATGGTTCTTATTTTTTTCAAACAATAAGTTGTGAAATAGAGTATTAAGAGTCACAGTAACGTTAATATAATCATAATATGAATTTAAGCTCTGGATAGTTATTATTTTACTAAAATATTGATGTTGAATAAATAAAATGGTTACCGTTAATAACTAGTCTGTTCGACAATGATTTAAAAAGGTTAGTGTACAATATCTTTTAGTTCATACATTACCAAATATACAATATAATTCCACAAACTAATATTTCATAAACGCGTATTTGAATAATAATAAAATTGAATAATTTACTAGAACATATAGTATGAAGTAATTTAGTTAAATTAGTTGTATGGTTGAAAATAAAAATAAATAAAACACAACTGTAATTAGGTTTAAGAAATAATGTCATGCAATTAATGTTAAAATATTGTTTAAAATCATAAATATAACTTTTACATAAATTAAATAATTTGTATTCTCCAAGCATTTTATAATACTGACGCATTATTGGTATTATTAAAATGTGTTGTTAAATAATTTAGTTAAAGAAATATCTGTAAATAAATTTTAAATTATTAGTTCTCATAAAGAGTATAATGATTATTTTGTTAAAATATTAATTGAAAATGATGTTAGAGAATAATATAAAATAGTTACTGTTCATAACTAATAATGCTAATAAATTGGAAAATCTAAATCATTTACTCACCAGATTCAATATCTGCTACAGCCAATGATCAGGTTGTTCAAGTCTAGAGGTTCCGGAAAGACGTTGGGGCCGTTGGTCTCTAGAACTTGAAACAACTGCAGATACTGCGTGCTTGAAATCTTGGTGTATTTATACTCAGTAAATGACGTCAATTGAACATGTGTCCGACCGCGTGCACACGTGTTAGGCCGCGTGGTGGTCAAGATCCAAACTCAAAGTACAGATGATGAAATATTGCATCAGCAAAATTAGACTTAGAAAATTTTCTCATATACAGTTCTCTGGTAGCAGAAGACACATCAGCTGTTGTAAAAAAAAAAAATCAGCTGTTATGAAAACTATACAACAACAAGAAAAAAACCTCTGGTTCATTTGTTAAACGGTCAGAACAAATTAATACTATATAAAATACAAAATATTACTATTATAATTCTCATTAATACTGTATACCGTGTAACAAGAAAAAAAATACACTTTAATTAAAGCATAACCTTTTTCATAGAGTTTTCAAAAATATAAATATTAATTATTATATGAATATCATCTACTATATGTAGGTACTATAATGTAAATACTCTTTATAGGATTAAATCAGAGAAAAAAAGACGTTGACTAGTAAAAAACAATCCTTCAATTAATTTTATTTAAACATATGATACCTTGTTTAGCTCAAGTGAGCGATTTTAGTGGTTTTAAAATAAATAGAGTATTAGGCTAGCAGAAGTGAAGAGGAAGCGTAATTGTTGCCAAGAAAAGTCGTGCACCAGTGGGCTGATAAAGAGCGCGCCGCCTGACCCTGAGGTCAAGCGATATGATAGCGCGCTCATGATATCAATGGCTGAGTTCAGAGATCTTGCCAAGTTCTGTTCTCCTAATACTTGACGACCATTTTAACGTATTTATTCGCAACTGAAAAGGATATAAAAGGATAACGAATTAAAATAATATTACTGTAACACCGAAAAACGCGTTTGTATTTAATATAGTATAATTTAATAATCGTATTTGTATTTAATATAGTATAATTTAATAATCGTATATGTATTTATTATAGTATAATGTAATAAATCGTGTAAGTTGGTAGCACTGACATATATTTTTTGGCAATTAATCGTGCGAGTTGGTAACACTGTGAAAAAAAAACAGTTGGTACATTTTATGTAGTATGAAGAGAAACTGAATTTTTTTTTCGACAGTAATACTATATTAAATACGAATTATTAGGAGAAAAAAATATATACATTTCATATAGTATAAATGCATCTGGCTCGCGGCAGCGGACGTCACGCGTTCTTCTGCCGCTACTTACGTTACCCTCTTGGGTGTGTCACTGTGCTGCGGTGGTATCGACTCCGTTTCACAAACGGAAGGTTCTAGGATCAATCCCGGCTCCGGTCTTCGACACTTTTTGCCAGCATCAAATAAATACAATTAATTTTAATAAATACGGCGTGACGTCACACCAAAACAACACTGACCTAGGACAACGACATCGCGGGGGGTTTACGTGCTTGTAGTAAACAATAGTATGTGTGTACTACTGACAGAAAAAGAGCGCGAAAACGGTATGACGTCACACCAAAACAATACTGACCTACGACAACGTCGCGGGGGGTCCACGTGCTCGTAGTAAACTTGACCTTCAAGGTCACCACGTAGTGATTATCAATGAAAGGTCAACGACCTTGCTGATTATCAGTTGTAAACAATAGTAAAGTTGACCTCTGGGGTCAACACGTGGTGATAACACTGATAACAGAGGTCAAAAGGTCCCCCAGAACCCGCGTTTTACACTACTTAGTTTACATTTTACTTTGGAATTACATAAACTGTTGTCACTTCATTTTATAATATGGGATGTGTATCATGTGTTTTTATTAGAGAAAAGTCAAAGTTGATTCTTATAGTACAAAATTTACAAATTTCACCAAAAGAAAAATAAGTCTAAACATTTGGTAATCATTTAATTAGTATTTTTATCATCATATTTTTTATTGAAAGAATAATGTAATTAATGCAGTAAAATAGACAAACAAAGTATGTCTTATACAATAGAAGCACTTCAATAGAGACACCACTAGCTGAGTAATCTCCATTGCAAGCAAGTACGATTTCATGAATAAGGATGTAGTGTAAACTTAAATTAGTACCAATTAAAAGTGTAATTTATGAAAAAAATCATACTAATGCACAAAAATTTTTTACATAACATAGAAAATCAAAATTAAAAGTATCGTTAACACTAAAACACAAACTCAAAAACACCTCTTCTTGGTTTTTAACACTTGTTAAATAAATTCATAATGCTCCTAAAACTAAAGGTTGCTGAAAAAGTGCTTAATAAAACAATATTTGATCACTTTTTCTAAAACTTTTCTAACAAATTAATAAAGGTGATGTTTACAGATATGTGTATAGAAGATGGGGGCTTTTGTACCACCTAAACGGAGCTACCTACATTGTTGTACTTTTAACACCTACTTTATCGAATGTGCAAGTAAAACTAAGTGAAGTACATAACAAAGTATGATAATATGTAATAAAATAGTGCGAACTATGACGGGGTCCTAAATGCGCTTCTAAAATACATTATACTTTCTTAAATGTTTAGTGACAGTCAAACAACACGCAACTACAACCTAGGTGCGAGGATGTTGGGTATTTAGCACGGAGGATGTATTACTCTCATATACACATAATATTATGAATAATAGTCTTTGTAGTACATGTATTTATCGTTAAATATAATATACGGTTTGTTGAACAATTGACACTCTAAGTAAATGAAAATTTAGACTTTTCTCCTTAAAAATAGGGTTACACCACACACGTAGCAACCTGTTAATTCAGACAAACCATCATTCATTGCAAACAGCAACAATAGTTACAGAACGTAATAAAATCGGACAATTGCTCTTTATTGTTCCCTCTAAAAGTTTTTGTTCATAAATATATTAGAAATTTGCATGAAATAAAGTCCATTATTGTTGGTTGAAGATAAATAGTGTTCAAAGACAAATTTATTTGCTAATTCTATAAACCGATAGGGTATTGTATTGTAAATTTTTTATGTAATACAGTTCTATGGGATCTAGTTTTCACCCTTTCTAATAAGTGTATAACACAACCAAATCTTGTATCGTGGAAAATAAAATATTTATCTTACAATAGGTGTTCAGGATATGTATAGTAGTTTCGTATAAGATTTACAAGGGAGTTGTTTATCATATCTGGTTTTAAAACTTATTTTTGAATTCACTCTCCCTTAATGATGTTGACAAATTCTTCATAATGAGAAAAGTTTGAAGAAGTATATATTTTTAATATGAAATAAAATGTTACCATGGTATCAATGTGAAATCAAATTTAGGACAAGAACTAATTAGTAAAATGTGGGGCTCACTGGTTCGTAACTTAAACGTTCAAATCCACAGCCAGGAAGTTGGGCTACTTGCGAACTTCCGGAGAGTTGATTCATTACAGTGTGGAAAATCGGAAAAAGTATATTAGGAACAGCTCAAATGAAAGTATGTTAAAAGCATTTGAATTAACTATATTACTAACCGTCATTAAATTAATCATGCTAAAACTTATTTTTTCTTAAAGAGGCGTTCTTGTTTTACAATATACTTTTTGAACAGTAGGCAATTCCTGAACCATTTGAAAACATCACATTAAGTGGAGAGATTACTGGAATATAATTAGGAGGAACACAGAAAAGACGATGGGGGCATTTGAGGAATATTTTTATGCATTAAGAACTGGCGACAGACAATTAATGACTGAGATTGATGGTGGTGACTCATCAAGAAGGCCAATGCTCACAATGAACTGTATAGCCAAACATAAGAGAGAGAACTATTTAAAAAGAGATTGAGGACTGTTTAAATAATTTTTTCATAGAACTATTGTACGTTTTCGATACACTTACCAAAAACCGTGGATTATAGTAATAACCCATGGGATAGCCAAGAAACCCTCCAGCTATCAGTCCTAGCAACACCGAACACACAACAATATAATTAGTATTTCCTTAGTTAAAGATAGTTAATGAACTAACAACGAGCAAAAATATTTAGTAAATTACCAGAAGGGACTTCAATGAGAACTTCTTAAGGCTATCTTTCTTTGTTTGAAAATGTACTGATAGCATTAAAAAAGTACAAGTAAATTGGTTTATTTATTCAGATTAGCCCATTAGGTAATAAATTCAACTTTAAAGAAAGAAGTAAACATTTTTAAACTAACTTATTCAGATTTTTCATATTAAGTTTAGTTTTGCTAAAACTACAGTATTCACATTAAAACAATAACAAGATTAGGGACTCCAAATATTGGTTTTAGCTAATAAGTGTCTAGTTATGTAAAAAAAACTTAATTAAGTCCAGCTAAGTTAACATAAAACCCATGTATTTTATCATCTCATAAACAAAAGTGACTTTCATACAACACAATGGTTATAAAAAATGATACTTTTAGTACTAGTGTCCAGTTTCTAAGAAGTGCTTCGTTGTAGTCATGTGGTGAACTAAATAAGCATTATCATTATGTAAAAATAATAATACACAATTATATAGGCCTATATATATATATATAAAACTCTTAAAATACAGGTAGTCCCACGTAAGGTGTCTTGTGTATGGACTATTTGACCTACGGCATTGCTATACAGTTTTTTCCCTGAAAACTACACGTGGAGAATCTAATAACATTTAGATTAAGAACTGAATGGATTAGATTGTTCAAATAAACCAATTTGAAAAATATTTTGGAAAAGAAAAACAACATTTATTACAATATAAGCACAAATTGCACAAATATTATGGTGATCGATTTCGGTGAACCACGCTAACCTTCTTCAGACCAGAGGGATTCACAAAAGAATAGAAAATGGTGTTCAACAACTCAATTTATAGGCCTATGAACACGTGACCCCATTGGCTGGGATCGTCAAAATGGCGGCTGCTGTGATATTATTGGTTAATCCCTATTGGCTGATACTTCTGTTATTTTAGTCGCTGAAAATATATTATTAAAAACTATTTTGAAATCAAAATTAACCTGTTCATTCATTAATTTATTACGATCCTTAGATTTTTCTTTAAAAATAAATAACTCTTCCCAACCATTCATAATACGACCCTTCTTACAATCTTTTAGAACACCTACATTTTCATGTATTTTATTCAACCTGTGGGTGCAATTCAGAAGGTGTTTAGCTACATTAGATCTTTCAGGTTTCTTGTTTTTAAAAGCAGAGACATGGTTTTTATATCATAAGTAGACATAATACCAACACGTATTATGCTAATTAAAAAACTATTTAAAAGAAAACATAAGGTAACGCGAGTAGTGTGAAACTAGGGCTGCTGGCTCAATTGATGACTTCCGGTTGTCAAAAATTTAAAGAAAGGTTGGCCTGCGTCATATTAGAGTGTGACGTGGCTGAGGACGTCACGGGGACGTGAATTGGTGACGTCACGATTAAAAGTTCAAGGTCATCCAAAGTAAGTTTTAAAAAAGAGATCTTGT
>JAQJVL010004829.1:0-40837 GCA_035578905.1 Stictocephala bisonia
TTTATTTTGGGTGTTGTAGATGTCTTCATTCCGATCAGGTATGGTCTGCTGGTTCCAGGAAATGTGGCCAGATTGATGTCCTTGCCTGACCTTAACATTGTCTTAGTTAAACCCTGGGCGTATTACTTTATTTTGGGTACTATAGTTTTAGTTATTTGAGGAGTTTTATACTTCATGAAACTTTGTGTAATAAAACAAAAATTACTCGATTTAAAAGGCCATTTAAATATATGAATAATACTTATTTACCGGCTTTGTAATGGAGAGAAATAGTTTTGCAAACTATGAACTGTCAATATTACAATAATTGTAGAGATAAAAGTTTACATATCCAATTTTATAAAGAGTCCAATGCAAAACTGTCACCGATCGTAAGGGATTGGAAAGTTTCAATATTTGTGTTGATAAGCACTTTAAACTTCTAAGGGCCGGAATTCAATCTTAAACGCGTTCTCAAAGTTAAAATGTCTCTTTTTGTCTTCATTTTTGTGCTGAACCTTAGTACAGCATAAATCATCTAAATGTAATGTATATAGTTATAGTTTAATATCGTTAGAGACGTTTTAATACAATATTAATTTAAAATATGTATTTATAAAAGTGGGTACGTGTTTAACATTAAAATATTTATTGAATAGTATTATAGTTCTTTTTTTACAAGAAGATGTTTGGGGAATCCTGAAAGTATGATAGATGACAATCCGTAACACAAAAAGCCAGAAAAACTGCGGATTCCTAAATGATTGACTACATTTTTATTCATTAAAAGCCACTGTCCGCCAGTTTATTTTAAAGTGAAAACTTCACTCACCAGCTCACATGGGCCTGCAGAGCTGTGCGTGAACCTTATTCAACGAGTCTTGTACCGAACGTTAGCTTAGTTGAGTATTTGAACCTTAGACTTGGCCCTTTGCAATCCAAAGCCTTAGCCACTAAGTCAACACGCTGGAATATAATAACTCTAGTAATAGTAAGAATGATAAGTCATTACTACTTTATATCCAATAATATGATTGCGTTTTTGTGTAAACTTTAATTATTCAAAATTAGATGAATTTTTTGATACTTCTTACACATTAACAAATAAATTGATAATTTCTAAATACTTTACTATAAAACGTTTCTTAAAATAATTAAAGCAAGCCTATTGATGAATCGTATCTATAAATTGCTAAATTTTAGAAAATTTAAACACTTTCTATGATTATACAACCAACATATTTCCAAATAATATTTTTGTATCTTTAATTAGTATTTACTTTATATCATGAGCAGCCTGCTCTATACTCACTTTCTAATGTGGGTTTTATAGTAAAAGATTATTAGGGAGAATTCACTAATAAAAATAAAATAAAATTGGAAAAGCATTTGGTTAGTAGGATTGGCGCAGTTACTGTTGTGACAAGATGAAGTATCTTTTTTTATTTAGTGATTATATTGAGTAAAATTACTTTTCAACAATGTTCCGCCAAGAAAGTTGTAATTTTATATTATTTTTCCAGCTTTTTTAAGAGTCTTTAGTGTTGTAAAATTTACGTGTCTAAATAGATGTACTATTACACCCAGCTCTTACCCAGGTTTTTGTTGACTTATTTACTGACTTATTCACTACAATAACAGATGTTTCATTATTTAAAATTTAAGAAAAATACATCCATACATTCTTTCTTTTATCGTGAGCAAACTAAGAGAGACAGAACAACTTTCGATAAGTTTGTACTAAAACTACTGCCTCTAATGATGCAGTACTGTAACTACTGCATTAGGAAATTCATTAAATATACTTTTACTAGTAATAAAAGAATATGTGATTTGTTCAATGTGTAATTTTTCAATTGCTATCAAACCACTTATGATAATTTATCCAGTCAGTAACATGGGAAACAATACTAAAAAAAGTAGGACACAGGACGTCGGTACTTGCGAATATTGTAGACTGTAAAAAACACACAAACAGCTAAAGTATTAGAGAGTCGGTTGAAAAAAATAGAATATCAAAATTAATGTAGTAGTTTTTTCCTATAATAGGTTAATTTTAAAAACTGATTTTTAACATTCTTATGGAGAACGGTCCAAATCCATCAAGCTAAGTTTAGTTGGACTTCCCGGAATTAGAACCTGTAAACCGTACATTGAGGTCAGGAGTGCTAACCATTTGGGATAGCAAGATGTCCCAACTTGTCTTATTTAGTTTCAAAAGGAAGTAATTTTAATCCGTACGGCTTTCAATAAAACCTTGTTGACTTTGATCTTATATTTTTTTTATACATTCACTAGCTAATTATCGACCATGGCATTCTGATATTAACTATATAACTGTTGAATTTTGTCATTGAAAAAAAAATGACTAATTAGTTGATTTTATCTTAAAGAAAGTAACTTTCAGTCATTTTCATCATAAAAAATCATCTAGTAATAGTAATAAACTTACAGAATACTATTTGGATATAATATACATATAAATCAGCTGGTTGCAGTGGCACTTTTTTAGCACTGACATTTATTTTCAATATAATATTCGGGTAGGTTGGGCAATGTTTAAAAATACTTGTACACGTTTGAAAAATTGGAAACCAAGTACAGAAAACAATCTTTTATATAAATTCAGTGCTTTGTAATAATTTCATGCAAATAAAATCATTACTTTTTGAGTTTTACATACATAAATATACAGAAGTTAATTTTTATATAAATGGAGTATTTTACATAATTCATAGAATAACTCAAGTATGTTGACTAATATCGTATTTCTATAATTTTATCGTACACTTAACCAGTTTTCATCATCACTTCCGGAACACTCTTGAACAGCTGATGTACAGAACTGATTGGAGTCAGTCACCCAGTTCACAAAGTGGGTTTATCACAATCACAGTTCCTATTGTTTCTAGTGATACTCTAGATTGAGTTTTTGATTGCCTGTTACCATTCACAACCATCCATGGTGTGTATTTCACGAAAAGATTGTTTCATTGTTAACAGAACCATAAATAAATTATATTGTAACTACTATCAAAATATATAAGGCGTGAGTTTTTCTGATATAATATATTTGTAATATTATCAACTTTTTCCAAAATATGTCGTCTTTTGTCTACTTCGCTTCTTTGAATACTGGGTATCTTCATATCTTAGTGGCTAGTCCTCCTGACTTCAATGAAGGAGGTTTCACGTAGGTACTCAAATCCTGATATGAACATCTTGTTTGGTGAACCGTTGTCCCATAACAACGTTAAAAATCAAGTTTAAATGCCCCTATCGTAGAAAGACAGGGAAAAATAGTTCGCGCTGTAGAGATTATTATACAGCCAACATTCAATCCCACTATTGTCGTCCAGAAAATTGTACACGCATTAACAATGCGTATGAAAATAAGCTATTCCTAATATTACAATTTAAACCACTAGGATGTATGTTTGAAAATTGTATACTAACAACAATATTTAAATGCTTGGATACTTTGTATATTTCAATTTTATTTTGCTAATTTTATATATATATAAAATTTATATATATATATATATATTTATATTTTATATAAATTTATATATATATATATATATATATATATATATATATATATATATATATATATATATATATATATATATATATATACATCACTAATGACTGAGTTTGGTTAAACTCCCAGAGTAATGCTGTAATACAGCTGATTGGGACAAAGTGTTGTAGAGATTGTAAGCGTTGTTCTCTCGACAATTACTTGTTAACCACGTAATAGCAACATCGACTTGGGCATTAATAGATAAGTTTGGGGTGTCCCTGTTGGGTAGTGAACGTAATTGGTCTCGGAAAGCAAACTGTATATTTGATTTGTCATGTAGCTGAAAATGGGTCCCAGCTAAGCTGCAAGTCCCTTAGTTTGCCTTCTTATTGGACTATTAATAAATGGCTCTTTTAAACGAATAGTAAACCCTAATTGGTAACAATGACAACACTCGTTCACCCTCAATCATCTTACTTAATTGGCACTAATATTCACCCACCTATTTACTATCGTTGTCAATGTAGTAAATAAAATGATAAACTAGTAAATATGAAACAATATAGAGTGTTTTAATTACTGTATGTAATAACTGTATTTATACTAATCAAAACAATTTTTTGAAACTGTTGCTATTTTGATTTATCCCCATATTTTGATATTTTCTTATTTAATGTTCACTACATTTTTTAGTTGTATAACCACTTATGTAATGTCCAATGTAATTTTTTTTGTTATTTTACAAGTTGTAAATGACCTTTGTACTTACCACTAAAATGATATTATAAACATTTTATTTATTACTGAAAAAAATTAAGTAGAGATAGATAAAGGCCTATAGTTTTCACTTCCATTATCTTATTCCATGATTGACCAAAAGGTAGAAACTGTCAATAAACCACTCCCATGATAAGCCCGTACAAAAACACTTCTGGTTTTGAAGTTATTGGCAAACTTGCCTTTGTAACATTCCATCAACTGACATTTTATTCATGACAAAAATCCCTTTTACTTAAAGCTGTTGAATTTATTTATCTACTAAAATTTATCATCAGGAAATTATGTTAGGTATTGTCACAATTTTAAACACAAACATTTTATTCACCTACAAAGTTTTGACACATATTGATACTAACTAAATATTTCCTAGTCATTATTATAATGTTACATTGTCATGGATCATGTTAAGAAAATAAAAGAACAAGTATAACAGTAAATACTGATATACGAGTACTTAAATTTCAATAAAAAAATAAAAGTATAAATAAAACCTTAAATTTCAAAATTAAATATTATTTCATATTAACATTTGAGGTTCGTGATTCTATAACCTCAAATGCTGTTTCTATAACCTCAAAATTGTTATTGTACAGTGGTAATGAATACATGTACAATAACGATAGCAGACACATCCACTCATTCACGTATATTGTTATGGCCCCTCACTCATACAGAGTTAATGATCGACCCATCCATCCACATATAGTGCTCTGGCCCCTCACCCATACACGTACAGTGTTTTAATAACCATCCACCCATAAACGTATAGTGTTATGGCCCCTCGCACATACACGTACCAGTGTTAACGACTCTGCACCCATAAACGTATAGTGTTATGGCCCCTCGCACATACACGTACCAGTGTTAACGACTCTGCACCCATAAACGTATAGTGTTATGGCCCCTCGCTCATACACGTACCAGTGTTAACGACTCTGCACCCATAAACGTATAGTGTTATGGCCCCTCGCACATACACGTACCAGTGTTAACGACTCTGCACCCATAAACGTATAGTGTTATGGCCCCTCACTCATACACGTACCAGTGTTAACGACTCTGCACCCATAAACGTATAGTGTTATGGCCCCTCGCACATACACGTACCAGTTTTAACGACTCTGCACCCATAAACGTATAGTGTTATGGTCCCTCGCACATACACGTACCAGTGTTAACGACTCTGCACCCATAAACGTATAGTGTTATGGCCCCTCGCACATACACGTACCAGTGTTAACGACTCTGCACCCATAAACGTATAGTGTTATGGCCCCTCGCACATACACGTACCAGTGTTAACGACTCTGCACCCATAAACGTATAGTGTTATGGCCCCTCACTCATACACGTACCAGTGTTAACGACTCTGCACCCATAAACGTATAGTGTTATGGCCCCTCGCTCATACACGTACCAGTGTTAACGACTCTGCACCCATAAACGTATAGTGTTATGGCCCCTCGCACATACACGTACCAGTGTTAACGACTCTGCACCCATAAACGTATAGTGTTATGGCCCCTCGCACATACACGTACCAGTGTTAACGACTCTGCACCCATAAACGTATAGTGTTATGGCCCCTCACTCATACACGTACCAGTGTTAACGACTCTGCACCCATAAACGTATAGTGTTATGGCCCCTCGCACATACACGTACCAGTGTTAACGACTCTGCACCCATAAACGTATAGTGTTATGGCCCCTCGCACATACACGTACCAGTGTTAACGACTCTGCACCCATAAACGTATAGTGTTATGGCCCCTCGCACATACACGTACCAGTGTTAACGACTCTGCACCCATAAACGTATAGTGTTATGGCCCCTCGCACATACACGTACCAGTGTTAACGACTCTGCACCCATAAACGTATAGTGTTATGGCCCCTCGCACATACACGTACCAGTGTTAACGACTCTGCACCCATAAACGTATAGTGTTATGGCCCCTCGCACATACACGTACCAGTGTTAACGACTCTGCACCCATAAACGTATAGTGTTATGGCCCCTCGCACATACACGTACCAGTGTTAACGACTCTGCACCCATAAACGTATAGTGTTATGGCCCCTCGCACATACACGTACCAGTGTTAACGACTCTGCACCCATAAACGTATAGTGTTATGGCCCCTCGCACATACACGTACCAGTGTTAACGACTCTGCACCCATAAACGTATAGTGTTATGGCCCCTCGCTCATACACGTACCAGTGTTAACGACTCTGCACCCATAAACGTATAGTGTTATGGCCCCTCGCACATACACGTACCAGTGTTAACGACTCTGCACCCATAAACGTATAGTGTTATGGCCCCTCACTCATACACGTACCAGTGTTAACGACTCTGCACCCATAAACGTATAGTGTTATGGCCCCTCGCACATACACGTACCAGTGTTAACGACTCTGCACCCATAAACGTATAGTGTTATGGCCCCTCGCACATACACGTACCAGTGTTAACGACTCTGCACCCATAAACGTATAGTGTTATGGCCCCTCACTCATACACGTACCAGTGTTAACGACTCTGCACCCATAAACGTATAGTGTTATGGCCCCTCGCACATACACGTACCAGTGTTAACGACTCTGCACCCATAAACGTATAGTGTTATGGCCCCTCGCACATACACGTACCAGTGTTAACGACTCTGCACCCATAAACGTATAGTGTTATGGCCCCTCACTCATACACGTACCAGTGTTAACGACTCTGCACCCATAAACGTATAGTGTTATGGCCCCTCGCACATACACGTACCAGTGTTAATGACTCTCCCCCATAAACGTATAGTGTTATGGCCCCTCGCACATACACGTACCAGTGTTAACGACTCTGCACCCATAAACGTATAGTGTTATGGCCCCTCGCACATACACGTACCAGTGTTAACGACTCTGCACCCATAAACGTATAGTGTTATGGCCCCTCGCACATACACGTACCAGTGTTAACGACTCTGCACCCATAAACGTATAGTGTTATGGCCCCTCGCACATACACGTACCAGTGTTAACGACTCTGCACCCATAAACGTATAGTGTTATGGCCCCTCGCACATACACGTACCAGTGTTAACGACTCTGCACCCATAAACGTATAGTGTTATGGCCCCTCGCACATACACGTACCAGTGTTAACGACTCTGCACCCATAAACGTATAGTGTTATGGCCCCTCGCACATACACGTACCAGTGTTAACGACTCTGCACCCATAAACGTATAGTGTTATGGCCCCTCGCACATACACGTACCAGTGTTAACGACTCTGCACCCATAAACGTATAGTGTTATGGCCCCTCGCACATACACGTACCAGTGTTAACGACTCTGCACCCATAAACGTATAGTGTTATGGCCCCTCGCACATACACGTACCAGTGTTAACGACTCTGCACCCATAAACGTATAGTGTTATGGCCCCTCGCACATACACGTACCAGTGTTAACGACTCTGCACCCATAAACGTATAGTGTTATGGCCCCTCGCACATACACGTACCAGTGTTAACGACTCTGCACCCATAAACGTATAGTGTTATGGCCCCTCGCACATACACGTACCAGTGTTAACGACTCTGCACCCATAAACGTATAGTGTTATGGCCCCTCGCACATACACGTACCAGTGTTAACGACTCTGCACCCATAAACGTATAGTGTTATGGCCCCTCGCTCATACACGTACCAGTGTTAACGACTCTGCACCCATAAACGTATAGTGTTATGGCCCCTCGCTCATACACGTACCAGTGTTAACGACTCTGCACCCATAAACGTATAGTGTTATGGCCCCTCGCACATACACGTACCAGTGTTAACGACTCTGCACCCATAAACGTATAGTGTTATGGCCCCTCACTCATACACGTACCAGTGTTAACGACTCTGCACCCATAAACGTATAGTGTTATGGCCCCTCACTCATACACGTACCAGTGTTAACGACTCTGCACCCATAAACGTATAGTGTTATGGCCCCTCGCACATACACGTACCAGTGTTAACGACTCTGCACCCATAAACGTATAGTGTTATGGCCCCTCGCACATACACGTACCAGTGTTAACGACTCTGCACCCATAAACGTATAGTGTTATGGCCCCTCACACATACACGTACCAGTGTTAACGACTCTGCACCCATAAACGTATAGTGTTATGGCCCCTCGCACATACACGTACCAGTGTTAACGACTCTGCACCCATAAACGTATAGTGTTATGGCCCCTCGCACATACACGTACCAGTGTTAACGACTCTGCACCCATAAACGTATAGTGTTATGGCCCCTCGCACATACACGTACCAGTGTTAACGACTCTGCACCCATAAACGTATAGTGTTATGGCCCCTCGCACATACACGTACCAGTGTTAACGACTCTGCACCCATAAACGTATAGTGTTATGGCCCCTCGCACATACACGTACCAGTGTTAACGACTCTGCACCCATAAACGTATAGTGTTATGGCCCCTCACACATACACGTACCAGTGTTAACGACTCTGCACCCATAAACGTATAGTGTTATGGCCCCTCACACATACACGTACTAGTGTTAACGACTCTGCACCCATAAACGTATAGTGTTATGGCCCCTCACACATACACGTACTAGTGTTAACGACTCTGCACCCATAAACGTATAGTGTTATGGCCCCTCACACATACACGTACTAGTGTTAACGACTCTGCACCCATAAACGTATAGTGTTATGGCCCCTCACCCATGAACGCACAGTTTATTTGCTAGGTATACAAGAACGTTTCAGTAGTGGTTGTCAGTGTCTCTTCCAACATTATTTAACCTTGAATTAATTTTAGTTTTTATTTTTGAATATACTGTAGGTCCTATATTTTTAATTACTGGACAATTTATTGCTCATTATTTAAAAAAAATGTATTTAGTGTTGATAGATTTATAATTATTCTTTAGCCAAATTCTTTTGTAAAATAAAACTAAATAAGTCTTATATCTCATTCTAAATTATATTCTTGAGCCATTTTTGGTAAACAATTTATAATATTTTTTCGCTAAAAATTTTAGTAAATCTCAGAATTTACCATATTTATAAATAGTTCAAATAGTAGTAATACTAAGAGTCTAACTGTATCTTGAAAGAACACTAGACTAATTACAGGCTTCATAATATTTATGCTTTCCTACTTTACATTTGAATGTACGTGTAAATCAAAGTAATCTTATAAATTAATTGTGAAAAATGTACAGTCACTGTACAGTACCTGGCATATTTTAATAATGTAATCTTCTTGTAAACTTTTTTATTATGAAAATATTTACCCTCCTCTCTAATTAATTAAAGACTTTCAAAAGCCAATTTACTTCATCATTCTCTTTAAATAAAGGTTCTTGGAAGAGAAACAGAACTTTTAAATTGTTTGTTACTAATTACAACATTTACTTTTAATAAGTTAAGGTTGTGTCAAAATAATAATAAAAACATTTATGGTAAATTTAAAATAATAAATGTTGTACTTTTAAAAGCATGTTTTTTGTACACTATAAAACACTAATATATAACTTTTACTACATGCTGAACATTTTTGATAAATGAATGTGTATAGTTCAGTTCTGATCTATTCTAAAACACATTTGTTAATTAAAGTTCATACTTCTTTACGACTATGTATACTAATATAATTGTTTTCCCCATTAAATAATTTACAACTATTTTTAACAGCTTTGGTATAATAGTACGTTTTACAATGAAAGATACCTTTTTGTGAATTTTTACAACACCTATTTAACATAGTTTATGATTGTTACATAATGAGTTTGCCTGTACATTTCAAACGAATTATAGAGAAATTATCTTTACGATCTAAAACCAGTTTAGAAGGCTTTTGTATCAACTATTGCGTAGAATACCTTGAGAAAAACCAGCAACAAGAAGATAAAAATGCTTTATATTATTACACATTTGTAAAAAAGTTTCTCAAAGCTGAATATTCACCTTTCTTTTAGAAATGAAACTAAATAAAAAAAGTAAATAAATAAAAAACCTATTGCTTATTTCATGAAAGTAAGTATATTCAGGAATTTGTTTTTTTCCATTCAAAATCATTTACTATTTCTTAAATTGATATTACATTACAGTGTTTTTTAAATCTCTCTAGCATATAGCTATTTGAGAGATCAACTAATTTTATCATAATGAAATATGTTTAATATATGAGTAATCTTAAAGTAACTAAAAAATAAATAAATAAATAAATAAAAAACAAATCAACAAACAAAATTGACTGTTATTCATTATAAAAGTCTTTTTTTTCAAAAATGTGATTTTTTATATCAGTAATACAATTTTTTTTATTTTGGAGTTTATCTCAGTTAACTGTTTAATTGTTTAAAACTTCCTTCTGGATCATGACTGGTAGTTCTGACTCCACATGAGCCTCAAAGCATTAAATATTAACACAATGGAAATAAACAAATAAATAATATACATAACTATATAAAACAAATATACCATAGATCGGAAATAAATAAACAATATTAATTACTATATGGACTATGAACAATTCAAAAAAATAAATAAAAACAAAAAACAAATAAAATCTACGATGTGCATATAACATATGTATAATCCAAAGATATAACGGTACAAAATAACAACAAATAAAATTCAACAATAATAAGAAACATAATATTCTAACTATATGTGCTTAGAAAAGGCAGTTAAAATTATTAGTCTCATTGTTGTTCACCAACAACCTTATTTAAGATTTCTATAAAGTAAATTATTTATTTTATTGTATTGAAAAATACACATATTTCTTTAATTGCTGGTGAGCAATTCAAAGAAATTTAGTTGAAATTTGAAATGTTTTCCTAGTTGTAAATGTTGTATTAAGTTCAGTAGGTTTTTTTTTGTTTCTTCCTGAAATATGAATTAATAGGGTTAATGATAACAACTTTTTCTCGTTAATATTTCCATTTTATAGGTTAAAATCAATTCGAGAGACATTATCATTGCATTTAAATCCAGATTAGAAGGCGTTAAAAACTACAAACGCATGGAATACGATAAAAATAAATTGAAGAGATTTAAAATGCTTGATTTTACTGTACACTTGCCCATCAAAGCTGGTAAAGAACCTTCATTTACAGATGCAGCAAAAATAAAACAAATATTTTTTCGTTGAAAAAAAGAACTTTGTTCAAGAATTTGTTTCTAGAAGGGATATGGATAACTGTCAACTGGGGTTTTCTTATATGCTTGCAATAACTCGCTTTATTTGAGGTAACAGATCCCAAAACTGCTTCACTGTTTTTTTGAAATTGGCCTCTGTGACAACGAAACTCAACCTACTTTAATGCCATACGATTATAAAAAAACCTTCATGAGAACAAATATTCTGTTATTAATGAACATTGTTGTAAATATTCTTATAAATAATTAAATTACTTATTAACTTTAATTAGAATAAATAGAAAAACAAGAAACCTGATATTTATTGAAATTATATCTTCTTTATTTTTCTGTTTATTCAAGTTCAGAAGTTGTTCAATTATTTATACTAGTAATACAAACACGTTCCTACTTAAGTTTTAAAAAAATCTCAGAATGGTTTTGAAAAACAGATGCCAATTGAAGTCTAAGCCAGGGGAATTACCTGACGGCCACCTTTTTGGAAAGCAGTACTTTCATTAATATTTACAAAAACTTTCCCTCCTTATTTATTTTATGTGCTGATATAATGTGAGCGCATTCAACTCCATCAAGCATTTTCAATCAAACAAACGGCAAGTTCGAAGCCTTTTCTTTAAAATAATGACAGTGCAGTATTTTCAGGTGTATATTCAGAAAAATGACGACAAGTTACAAATATTATTATAATACATTTTATATGGTGATTACTTTCGAATAAGTCTTTCAATACTTTTTAGTACTTTCCAGAAAAAGATTGGATGCAACACAATTGCTATTTTTTATATAAAAAATTCCATTCCAGCAGTTGTTTCCTTTTTGAATTTGTCAAGAGAAAAATACTGAGATAGTGCAGGATGTACAAAAGAATAGTTATCCGTTTTCCTATTTTGAATACTAAATAATGCATAGAGGTGAACTGTGTTTAGTTTGTAAGTATTTCAGGAATTTCTGTAAACAGTATTAGGAAGTAAATTTATTTTAAGCTATAGAAATCAACGATTATAAATTCACATACGAATAAACTTTTTAAAACATATACTTGTTTTAACACTTTTAAATTATTTATTTACCTACGAAAACTGTATGTTTATAATGCATAATAGCAATAACAAGCAATAATGTTTCCAAATTTGTACACGACTGCCAATGATAATACTAAAAGCCATCAAATGGTATTCAAAGTGTGTATTTCTCCAAGAAATATAAAATCCTCTTAAAGCAACTCCTACATTTCTCCTGGGAGCTTAAACTGTGCAAAGCTCTTTTGTTTGATTGTCATGAACACTCCGGACTTTTCCTTTGTAAACTTTGAAGGTTAATTTTGGGTAGATTATTTTGGAGTAAAATATACAAAAATGAAGTAGTGAATATGACTGTAGACATACACGACTATAAACAAAAACATGACAGGAATTGTATAGTGAAGTTTACCTTGATAGATAAATGTATATTATAATATTAAAAAGTGCCAGGCAATGTTGAAAGAATATGGTTATCATAAAACGACAGTATAAAAGAATTGGAGAATTTACTTTAATAGTGCATTATCAATCAATGTCCCTCGTTGCAACCTGTCTATTAAGGCTTCTAATGTTGTGCAACATGGCTTCAACAAAAAGGTGCTTCAGAGAGAGCTTAAAAAGATCCTTGTATATATACGTGTATATGATACTTTATATGATACATGTATATGATACTTGTATATGATACGTGTATATGATACTTGTATATGATACGTGTATATGATACATGTATATGATACGTGTATATGATACATGTATATGATACGTGTATATGATACATGTATATGATACGTGTATATGATACTTGTATATGATACGTGTATATGATACTTGTATATGATACGTGTATGATACTTGTATATGATACTTGTATATGATACATGTATATGATACTTGTATATGATACATGTATATGATACGTGTATATGATACTTGTATATGATACATGTATATGATACGTGTATATGATACATGTATATGATACATGTATATGATACGTGTATATAATACGTGTATTTGATACATGTACATGATACATGTATATGATACTTGTATATGATATATGTATATGATATTTGTATATGATACATGTATATGATACGTGTATATGATACGTGTATATGATACTTGTATATGATACGTGTATGATACTTGTATATGATACATGTATATGATACTTGTATATGATACGTGTAAGTAGATAGTAATGTGTATGTCCTAGACCAAATTTGGAGACATATGGTTATTTAACCATAAACTCTCCAAAAAACACTTTACCACCACTATTACACAAATTTATACAAAAATTAACCCAAATTATCAATTTTTTAAAATAAAATAACTAATACCTAATACTCAAATAATCAAAAAAGTTATCAATATTCTTATTAAAACTACCAAAAAATGAAATCAAAATTCTTATAATATTTTATTCAAATGAAATTCTTATAATATTTTATTCAAATTTGATAATTGCACAATCTAATTTCGATAATTCTTATAATATTTTATTCAAATGAAATTCTTATAATATTTTATTCAAATTTAATAATTGCACAATCTAATTATAAAATTATAAAAGTTCATTAATATCATTTTTGATCACATTATACTCTAATAATTTTTCTGAAACAACTACCACATAGCAATTAGTCTTACTTGTAGCTAAAATATCATAATCAAAATCCATATTTATAATTATATCATTTTTTGAACTAGAAATATTTACAGGAGTTTTTGTTGTATCAATCACATATAATGGTCTATTATTTAAAAATTCTTTAGGATCATAGTACATTTCATTATTTTTATGATAAACCTTTTTATAATCTTGATACATTTCATACATAATTCTAAATTTATCATTATTAATGTCTAAATTCATTAACTCATCTGGATAATAATGACCATTTAATTTAACTCTAATATTTTTTACATACATGCTATCAAACTTTGAAATATCAAACAATTGATCATTTAATCTTCCTTTTTGAAAACCAATTATAATAAATTTTGGATTATTAATATTTCTATAAATATTTGTTATATCAAAACTATAATTTTTTCCAACAATATTTTTCACTTCAATACACTGCCAATGATTAAATTTGAATGTTAATTTTTCACTTTTAGTTATTTCATTTATCAATTGAATTTTACTTGTTGTTTTATAATCAATTATTGGAACTCTAATGTAAAATTCTTCAATAGTTATTTTTCCTTTTTCAGGTAATGTAGCATCATCATATGTTCCATCAGTTTTTTTATCTCTCCATCTATAAATTGCATCATCATCTTCAGATCTAACAAAACTTATATTGAAACCACCTTTGTAAATTGGAAAACTAACATTTTCAAAAAAACCTAGTCCAAGATGTGATAAACTTCCAATTGTTTCAAATGTTTTTTTAAAATTAGACTCAAATCCATTATTAAATTGTTCAGTTTTTGAATAAGTTATTGTTCCTTTAATTGTACTTAATTGACCTGGATATTCAACTTCATCTATAAGTTTATTATGTTTTTTCACTTCTATTTTTGAAAATAAGAATGGAATGAAATTATCTACAAGTTTAATATTAGTTTTTGTATAATCAGAATTATCAGTTTTTGTTAATTTTCCAGAAATATAAAATTGAAATTTCGAAGAACAAAATCCATCACCAAAGTCAATATTAAATTCTGTTTTCTTATTTGGTTCATTTAAATGTTGTTTTGATAAAGGATAAAAGTTTTTATATTCAGCTCTCTCAATAATATAATCCATCATTTATAGAGAAAAAATTTTTAAATGAAAGAAAACAATTTATTCAATAATTAACATCTTCAAGCTTTTGTTTAGATATTTCTAAAGAATGTTCAATAATAAACCTTGAAGATACATTCTGATGTTCTAAAACTAATTCCCAATTAATAATATCTTTATTTTCTCTAATGAATGATTCACTTAGTTCTTGATATTCACAAATAACATCAATATGATCTCTTAACTGATAATCTATATATTCTCTAATAAAATCAATACTCAAAGTTTGGTATCTAGCAATTTTTCTCCAATTAATGTTATTTTGAAATAATCTCATCATATCACTACTTAGTTTATATTTTTCTGAAATATCTTCCCAATCTTCATTATTTAATTTATTTTGGTTTCTAATAATAAACAAATCAAATGACTTAAACAAAATCATTTATAAAGAAAAAAAATTAACGAACCATACTTTTTAACATTTCTATAATATTTTTTATAGTATCTTTTATACAATGTATGTTTATTATTGATAAAGGATGCACATTAGTTTTTGTATATTCATCAGTGAACTCACTATATTTATATATGTTTTCATCTTTAAAGAAATATAAAAAACCATCAGTATATCTAAAACATGATGTTATTCCTTTAGGTAATCCAATGAATTTATCAACAAAATAACCTCTATTCTTTACTCTAAAATTACATTCATCAATTTCTGCATAGTAATCATCATATAATACAAAAGTTTTTCCTGTATATGAATTAAAAATACAATTAATTTGTGAAGTATACTTAAATCCAATTTGGTTTAAACTATATTTAGCTATCAGTTGAAGATTATTTATATCAAAAATGTAAAATATTGAATCAATAATTACCACAACTTCTCCTGTTGGTCTTTGATACAATCCATTGATTTTATTATAATAATTAGGTAAAAATAGCAACCAATCAGTTAAAAGAAGTGGGCTTTCATATTTATTATTTTCAATTATCCAAAAAAATTTATGATGTAATACATAAACCCTTTTATTAATTATCACAAACTTATTAACATTTTGTTGATTACAAAGATCAATATCTAATATTTCAGTTGTGGATTCTTCATTTGTAGTAATTTTAGTTGTAGACTCTTCAGTTGTAGTAATTTCAGTTGTTGGTTTTCCATATAATGCTTGAACAGCTAATTTATCATCATCACTTAAATCAATCACACTACCTTGTTTTAAATTATAATAAGGAAACATAATTGCTTTATTATCATGAGAATGAAGTATTCCTAATGAATGTCCTATTTCATGGATTAAAACAAATAAGAAACTTGTTTCACCAGAAGGTACATTACTATCATTTTTATAATACCAAACCTGATTTAAATTCATATGTATTTCAGTTTTATTTTCTAAATAATAAGGATAATATGCATGAGCTAAAACACGACCATGAAATTCTGATCAATTATATCTTGAATTAATTTGAAAGTTATGTTTTAATCTTTTATCAGATATTAGAATATCATAATCTGTTATATTGTGTTCAAATGTTAATCCTGAATACTTTTCCCAATAGCTGAAAGCTTGTTTTGCTAAGGAAATTATATTAGGTCTTGCTAAATAATAATGCCATCTAATATGAGTATTGTTCCACTTTCCACCAAAAAGTCTATAATCTCCAATATCTTTATTTCCACATCTAGATTTTCTCATCAAACTCAAAGTTTCATTATTTAATTATCCATCAACCTTCAAGTTATAATATTCTTGAAACATAGTAATATAAGTTGAAATATTATCTAAATCCAACGAATCAGACTCATCTTTGTATCCAAATTCAAAAAGAAAGTTATTTACAAAATTAATATCATCATAAGAAATGGATGTTGTTACAAATAAAAGTAAAAAGAAACTCTTCATTTATATAACAAAATTTTTAACATACTGACTTTTATTTGAATTACAAATACAACATTTTGCTTTCATTCTCTTTTTATCGATTACTTTCAAATCTTTAGAATTGGTTTTAGCATGGAACATGCTTTAGTCTTGACCTAACTGTCTGAAAACGTTACGTTACGCGGGAGGGTGACGCGGGAAGGTGACGCGTAACCATGAAAACACAATGACATATCAGTGTTGACTTCAATAATGATTTTATTTGCAAGCGTTCATCAAAGTACATCTTTAGTTTCCATGACAACTCTTGTTTTATAATTCCTTACATGAAATCTAAAATTCGTTGTTTTCGGAGAAATACATTTGCAGAAATTATTAAAAAGGAGCCACCGGGTAGCAGCCGTGATCTATTACCAAGTAGCAGCCGTGATCTATTACCGGGTAGCATCCGTGATCTATTACCAAGTAGCAGCCAAGAGCTAAAGCATGTTCCATGTTTCTTGAATTTTAGCCGTAGGCTCTAAGCAAACAGATCCGGGGGTCCAGGGGGCTTGCCCCCTGGTGAGGCCCGCAGGGCCGAGTTTTTTTTTCTTACATTTTAAACAATATATTAAAACCATTTAATAAATAAAAATTACTTTACATTATCAAGTTTTCTATGTATAATTTTAAAATGTTCATACACTTCCGTTACAAAATCTTTAACACGTTGATTAAAATTTGTATAATCTTTTGTATGAACTTCAAATGTTTTAATAAAATCATCTAACTGAATCTTTACAAGTACATCATATGGATAAATCCCTTTACTTACATTTGATATTCTTCTTCCTTTTACATCTAAACTATTCTTAATATTTGAATTTGTTGAATCAACAATTTTAATGTTTTCAGATAATTCGAAAAGCTTTTCAATTTGTTCTTTAATAACAACATCATTTTTATCAATACCTGGTTTCACACCAACTATTCTTTTCTTTTTGTTTAAACTTATACAATCCTTTTCAATATTTATTACTTCTATAATTTTTCTATCATCAACAATCTGCCTTCCAAATACATCAACAATATTTTGTGAATTCATATTTATTAAGTAATAATTTGTTAATAATAGCTTTGAAATCTTTATTTTTTACAAGTTCATTTAAAACATAAACACACAAATATCCACAAATAGGTGGATCTTCATAATATTGAATTTGTGAATCATTATAAAAAATATTTTCTTTATCCAAATATTTAACCATTTCAGTTGGTGGATTTACATTTCCATATGAATCAAAATAATATTTAATTTTATCTTTTTTATAATAACAAACCCAATGTGTACCATTTCCTAAAATTTAATCTAAATTAACAACTCCACATTAAAATTTTTTAACTTTTTCAGGTAATGTATCTCTCATAAAAACACCTTTGAAATGTTTAATATTCTTACATAATTCTTCAATTTCAACAAAAGTTAAAGGTTTTATTTGAAATTTTTTTTAATATTTGTTTTTACAAAATTTAAAGTTTTCAAATCCAATCCAGATCCACTTACATCTTCTAATTCTTTATCCAACCAATTTAAAATATTTCTCACAATTGGAATCATATCTTTTTTAACAATTGGAGCCGCTTTCTTAACATATGGAATAACTTCTTTAACAACAGGAATATTTTCACCAAAATCTAATAAATCTTTTAATAAACCACCATTTATAAGTTCTTTCAATTGATTATAAGAAAATTCAATTCTAATACCTGTATTATTTTTCTTATGTTTTTCAAGTTTATTGTATTGTCTATTTGTTAAAAATATTTCATCTTTTCCATTTTGTAATTGATCTATTGTAAATTGAATAGTAACAGGAGTTTTCTTTTTAAATGCTGATTTTATTTTATCATATTGATTCTTACTAAAATTAACTTTCACAGATTTCTGCTCCATTTATATAGATTAAAATTTTTCATACATTTTTAAACCCATTCCAAATTTTCTTTTTAACCACATAGCACCTGCAGTTGGAATAGCTACAAGTATTTCAGAAATAGGTTCATCATGTGATAATGCTATATTTATTGCTTCATTTTGAAGTTCTTTATCTGCAATTTCATTTCTTGATTTTGTATCTTTATTATCCCTGTAAAAAATGTCATGTTTCATTGCTGCTCTATCTAAATTATTAATTCCATTATTACCTTCTTTTAATCTCTTATCTAATCTTGTACCTGGGCCAAGATAGTGATAACCAGGTACATGCAGTTCAAAAGGTAGATTATTAATAATATCATTCAAAATTCCACCACCTTCTTTTAAAATTGGTGAATTAATTGAAGGTAAAATTTTTATTAAATACTTGATTCCTTCAGGTTTTTCAATTGCTTTATCTAACATATTAGAAATAAAATCCTTAATTGCTTTCTTTTCATTAAAAAAATTGTTATTTCCTGCTTTTTCTTGTGCATAGATATAATGCATTCTTTTCATCAATTCGTTTAAATCATTAATAAATTTGTATTCAATTTTATTTTCATTATATTTTTTTAAACCTGAACCCTCAATATCATTTTTATTTTCCCATATTGGTTTAATTAAATTAATATATTTTTTACCTCTACTTGATTTTGGCTTTTTAGTTGATGGATCATTATTTTTATAAATTGAATCAGATTTCCACAAAATTTCTGAATAATTCTTCAAATCATCTTCAGAATATAAATGTTCAGCAGGATCATCTTTATCTGTTAACAGTCTCCATAATCCTTGAGTTCCTTTATATATTTTATCATCAATTATAATATCATTATTTTTAAAATTAACAGGTAAATTACCAATCATAAAACTTCTTTTTTTCCTATCCCAGTAAAAACCAAATTTATCATCTTTTGCTCTTGGAAGAAACTTTTTACCAATTTCACCAATTATTACACTTGTTGTTGTAGGACTTATTGAATCAACCATTGTAGATTCTTCAATAATTCTTGGTCTAAATGGTGTTGAAGATGGTAATTTTGGCAATTCAAAATCACCTTCAGATTCACTAATAGAATCATTTGCAAATTTATTAACAACAGGAACCAATTCCATTAAATTTTTGTTTTCATTTAAAACTTCACCTATTTTATTTTCAACTTTATCAATAGCACTTGTTATAGGTTCAAATGTTTTTTGTTTAATTTTCTCATAATTATCTTCAATTTTAATCTGTTCTTTAAATTTTTTAATTAATTTTTTTTCAATTTCATCAAGTTTCTTAGCTTCTGCAACAGATATATTTTTCTCCATTTAATGAGAAAAAAAACATGAACATAACATGAACACAACATGAACATAACATGAACACAACATGAACATAACATGAACATAACATGAACACAGCATGAACACAACATGAACATGATTTGTGTTATATTGAACATGATTTGTGTTATGTTGAACATGATTTGTGTTTAATTGAATGTGAATCAGTTATTCTCATTAAATATATAAACAATAAAGAAATTAAAAATATTAATAACACAAATATTTTATCAGCAAATATACAAAAAGCCATCATTATTTAATGTCTTTAAATTTATTCATATATTTTGGTTTTGATATTACATTTATAGTTAAAAACCCATAATCTTCTTTCCAACATTCATTACAAATCTCTTTAAATTCAACAAAAGTCATATCTGAACCAACAAAATTTTCATAAATCTTCTTAGTATAATGTTCATTCTGCTTAAAAATACAAATCATATTTAAATTATTTCTAATCAATTGAATATCAACTTTTGAAAAACATTGTGATAAGTAAATACAGGAAATATTCTTATGCCTTCCCATAACAAAATATTCTTTAATAATATCTTGGTTTTCTAAAATACAATCATCAAAAACAATTAATGAATTCTTTTTACATTCACTTAAAGGAATTATATCCTCACAAGAACTAAGGAAATAGGATAATTTTTTATTAACTTTTGTTTCAATATTTTTAAATCTTTCTTGTAATTTTCTATATGCTGGTTGTTCTAAAGATTTGCTAAAAACATATAAATTTGAATATGGAATTAGTCTATTATAAATAAAGTTTAATAATAATGTTGTTTTTCCAGATCCACTTGATCCTATTATTAACAATCTAATAGGTTGATCACACTTACATTTTTCATCATATGATTGTAATTTTATTTGATCTTTTTCCTTTAAAAATTTATCCATTTAAATAAGATGAAATTATTTAAGATTTCAGGAAATTCTTCTAAACTTGAATTAAGATTAGAACATCCTATTCATTTAGATGGAAGTTATAGTTTAGGTTTAAGTGGTTTTTATTCTGATAATTATGTTTTTAATTTTAATGTAGATGCTCCATATTGTATTACATTCACTTCAAATGATATAACTAAATATTATGGATTTAATAAAGGATATTACAGTTTTGAACAAATTAAACAACATTTCATTAATTTTATAAAAGAATTTAAACAATCAGATAAATCTTTAACTTTTAATGAAAATAATTTTGAAATGGAAACAGTTTTTAATAAAATTCAAATTAAATCACCAATAAAAATTTTTCTAACAGTGATAGTTATTGATTTACTAGGTTTTGATGAAACACAAGCAACTATTGAACCAAATAAAATATGTTTAGGAAATAGAATTCCAAAATTTAGACCTTTTGATGTTATTGAAATTCATTGTAATTTAGTTGAACCCAGCTTTGAAAATCATAAAGAACAATCTCATTTACATAAAGAATCAGAAATTTTATATTCATTCTTTCCAAATGTTGCTTTTGGATCAAAAATTAGTGAAAACCCAAATGAAATAGATTATGTTCCAATTAAAAACTTAGATAAAATACAAACAATTACAATATCAATACAAGATAGTGAAGGAAATCTTTTAAATAATGAATATGTTAAAAATATTGTTTATTTGAGTTTGAAAAGGAATTTGTAATGTTTTCATGACAATTTATTTCTATATAAATGAAGACAATTGTTGACTTGGTAAATAACAAACTTAAATTTAATAACAAAGATGTTTTTGTAGTTTTTGATAGTGAAAATAATCCATGGTTTAAAGCTAAAGATATTGCAGAAATATTAGAATATAAAGATACTAAAGATGCTATTAAAAAATATGTTGATGATGAAGATAAAACAAAATATTTACATATTTTTGGAGGAGGTGATTTGTCTCCTCTAACACATAATGAAAAAACATCAATATTTATCAATGAATCTGGTTTGTATTCATTAATTTTAAGATCAAAGAAAGAAGAAGCAAAACAATTTAAAGATTGGGTAATTAAAGAATTAAAACCAAAAATAGAAGAATATAAACAAATAATTATTTCTAATGAAAAACAATTAAATATATTTGAATTTATGAATGAAAATAGTTTAGATTTATCTAATGATGATTTATTTAAAGAATTATGGTTTTATTTAAAAGATAAAAAAGAAGTATTAATAACACCAAATCTATTAATATTTATGGGATTTATAAAAGATGAATCAAGTGGCAAACTTTGCCACATGTTTTTAAAAGATAAAAAAAGGAGATTTATCGAGGTTTTGAATGAAAATGAAATAGAATTTGAAGAAATTGATTATGAAAATAATAAATGTGATTTATATGAATATATACAAAATGATATTAAAAATAGTGATAAAAGAACAATACATTTAAAAAGATGGTTAATTTTAACAATAGATAATTTTAAAGAATGCATTATGATGTTAAATAATGCTAAATCAAAAGAAGTAAGAAAATATTATTTGAAATTAGAAAAAGTATTTTACATGTATTCAGATTATATAAAAGATTTTCAAATAAAGCAAAATAAAATTCATACTAAACAATTAGCTATAGAATTTAATAAAAAACTTAAAATGAAGGATGATGAAATTAAAAAATTAGAACAGTTTAAATTAAATACTAAAAATTTCATTGATAATGTTAAATTAAAAGTTAAAACTGGTTACATTTATATAGCAACCTGTAAAAGATATGCATTAATAAACACTTTCAAAATTGGTAAAACTGAACATTTATCATTGAGAAATTCATCTTTTAACACATCACATAATGAAGAAGATAGATTTTATTATTGTTTTTATGAAAAGGTTTACGATATGAATAAAATAGAAAAATTAATATGTGATATTTTAAATGATTTTAGAGATAAAAAGAATAAAGAAATGTTTGTTTTACATTATAAATCATTATTATATTTTGTAAAAAACATAATTAATTATATAAACACACCTTTTGATGAATTTAATGATTTTATTAAAAATGAATTAGAACAATCTTATAAAGAAGAACCTATGATTCCTGAAGAAATAAAAAATGAAAATGATTTAAGACAACAAATTATTGATTTATTAAATAAATTCATATCTAAAAACAAATTAAATATAAACAGAAAAGAGCTATTAGAAAAGTTAAATATAGTTGATAAGAATGAAGCTTGGAATGAAATTAAAAATGTAACAAATTGGAAAAGTAGTAATTGCCCAATAACTTTTAATGAATGTAACATAAATATTACCTATTAAGTACATTTAAAAATGAAATTGATACAAGTGAGATGCTATGGGAATTTTATGAAGATAGTCGATATTTTCCTGATGAGTTTTATTGGGAATTAGGAAATTAATATATGTTTAAATAATTCAGATTATTTTCTTTAAAACTTTCTGTGCACATTTCTTTTGATTCTCCATTTATATGTAAATTTTTATTCAAAGTTTCCAATTATATTTAATTCATCTAATAAATTATTCTCCTTTATAGAAATATGTAACTTTTTGTATCCATAAGGGACTGTATCAATTCTATTTTCCAAAACAATTCTTTTATCATCTTTATTACTCAATGCTAATTTATTTATAGTAATTGTATACAACTCATGATTATAACTTTTTATACAAGTCATTTCTCTAAATTCCTCTTTATCTTCAAATAAACATTTCTTAAAGTTGCTCATATGGATTGTTTTATTTACAACATTTCTTTTAATTCCCTTACATCTTACTGGACTTTTACCATCATATTCATAACAATACATCTTTGATCTTAAACCACAATATTCTTCTAAAGGAACACCATTCAATTCATCTTTAAATTTTCCTATTACTTTTTTATTCTTATCTGTATAACATTCATGGTCCTTTTTATAATAACTTGTATCAAATTCATTAGTATTTTCTTTAATAATTTTATAAGGATCCTTCTTTAATTCTACAAAATAACTGTCTGTATCCATATACAATATTTTCACATCTGGATCATATTTCTTTAGTTTATCATAATAAAATTTGTACATATGTAGTTTTGATAAATCCAATACTGAAAATCCAATGTAAATTGGTTTGTTAAATTTAACTTTTTCTTTTATCATGTGACTTGCAATACAATCATTATAAAATATTTTAAATGTTTTGAAATTTGGTTTTTTTGCTTGTTTCAAAGAAAATTCTTCATTTCCAAGTTTTATATCACATCTATTTCTAACATTTTCCATAGATTTACCAAATACAGAATTATTCATCAATTTATAAAAATCTTTTTCAAAATCACTTGTTGCTTTGGTTCGCATGTTTGTATTAAAGTCAATATATTCTTTCATGTAAGGTTTTTGATCAAATGCTATAACTCGACTTACATGTTTTAAAATCATTCCTTGTTCTAAATAATATTTTAAATTTCTTGAATGAATCACATAATCTGTTTTGTCAAGTAACGTAGTACATAACTTATTTTTGTAATGTTCTGGTGCTAATGGTAAATCTTTGTGTTTTTCATGAAGTTCTTTAGGATATTCTAAATCAACTTCAAGAATGTACCCATAAGATTCATCACCTGTAAGTTCTAAAATTGTTTCTTTCCACTGATCAGTAGTATATGTTTTAGGGTTCATCCAATTTATATCTTTATAAGGTAATTTTTGTGATAAGGCCCATCCATAAAGATTATTTGCATCAACATATAACATATAATTTTCTGGTTTAGTTGGATCATAATTTTTAACATATTTGTTATTTGCTTTACAATATCTTGTAACACATTGAGAAATTCCTCCTCTTATTCCTTTTTCAATTATTAAATACATGTCATAATCATGAATCAATTGTAATTCAATCTTTGTTAACTTTAACATAGCATCCCATGCAAGACTTGGTGCAGTCAAATAATGTGCAGGATCTAATTTGTAACAATTCAAACAAATTTTTCTAAAATTCTCAAAAATATCTGCAAGTAATAACACATCTTGAATATTATATAAATCAGAATAATTTCCAAGATTTTTTACTTTTAATTTATTCCAAACCTTTAAATAATGATGATAATCCTTTTCAGAAATGCTTTCACCTGTTAAAATTGAATCAAAATCACTTATTTTTAATTCTTTTGTATAATCTAGTTTCTTAATATCATCTATAAATTCATAAGGAAAGATGCCTTTACCAGATAATATCTTAAAGATTTCTTCTTCATCATTTGGTTTTCTAACTATTATTTCATTTATACCATTATTTATAAAATTTGTTGTATGTTTAAAATCTTCAAGTTTTAAATTTTTTGCTAATTTCTCAATTGATGAAGCTAGAAATCTAAATGTATCAACAAATGAAAATTTTATGAATTTTCTTGGTTTATTATCACTATCAAACTCATAACCATAACCAGAATTTACTGTATAATTAATATATTTTTCATCATTATTTGCTATTAAATCAACTTTCCCATATTGTTTAGCTAATTCTTTAACCCTTTGCAGCCTGACGGCACTCATGCGTCCCAGCACTTTCAGCTTCAATATAAAAACATAGCAATGTAATAGAGCTATCAAACCCTGGCGGGACTCTCACGTCCTGTTTTCTAAACATGATCACATGGCTTTGTGCCTTAGTTCATATTATAGCCACAGTTATCGCTAGTACTTTGTTGACACTACAGTGAATTCAACCTAGTTCATGTTAGCTCTCGAAAAAGTTTTCTGAAAGTTATTTTATTTGCAATTGTGAATGTTGATTCATTTGATTCCTATGGAATAATATATGAGTTTTCTCTTTTCGGTGAGAAAAATGGCATTTTATTAACCAGGAATGAACTATTCATTGAAAATAATAGCGGACTTGTACGTCCCGTCAGGAGTCTAGCATGTTCACATTGCAAATTCTAACCTAGCAAATTCTAACCTAGTTTTGATGAACAAGACAGACAAACATTTTATTTTTTCTAAGAAATTGTTTTTTTCACTTATTCTAGTGCTCGGTATTACATTTCTTATGTTATTAACATAATTAATAACATAAGACGAACCTCTACGCCACCCAGAAAGGAAAAACTCTTCGGCTTCAGGAAAAAGAGTTTCTTTCATTCATAGGTTTGAATTTCTTGATGGGCTACCATGAACTCCCTTCAAAACGGCACTATTGGAATAATGATCCGGACCTTCATGTATCAGTTGTTGCAGAGACAATGACTAGGGATAGATTTGATGAACTTCTGAGTTGTCTGCATGTAAATGACAATGAAAACATTCCAGCCAACTGTACAGATAAGCTTTATAAATTACGGCCAATGATTGAAGCTTTGAATGAGTCCTTCATGAACTCATATGATGGGACTAGACAATTGAGTGTGGATGAGACAATCATTCTATTCAAAGGAAGAAATTCCATGAAGCAATACAATCCGATGAAGCCAATCAAAAGAGGCTACAAATTATGGTGTGTTGCTGATTTGAAAGGCTATATATTCAATTTTGATGTATATCAGGGGAAAAATGATAAGATGAAGAATGATTTCATGGAATTTGGCTTGGGGGAGAGAGTGGTATTGAGCCTCACACAAAAATTTTGGGGGTCCAATAGGATAGTTTGCTTTGACAACTATTTCAGTTCGGTGGGATTAGTAGAAAAATTGAAAACGGAAAATATTTTGGCATGTGGTACAATCCGCCAAAATCGGAGGGGTGTACCAGAAAAAATGACACCTGATAAACAGTTGAAACGGGGAGAACATGACTATAGAGTGTCAGAAATGGGAATATCTTTTTTCAAATGGCATGACAACAAGGCAATAAATTTCATTTCAAATTACCATGGCACAGAGGTAACAGAAGTGAAGAGGACACAAAAAGATGGAACAAAAAAAAATGTGCCTTGCCCGACTGTTGTGTCTGATTATAATAAATACATGGGAGGAGTAGATCAAGCTGACAGATACCGAGTACTGTACGGTGTCAACCGAAAATCAAAGAAATGGTGGCACAGAATTTTTTTTGGTTTGCTTGACATTGCATTTGTCAATGCATATATTATTGCATGTGAAATGCATGGAAAGAGTAGTGTGCTAGATGTCCGCCGGCAGGTAGCAATGGGGCTGATTACTCACAAAGACACCAAAAAAACAAGCAGACGTTCAGCTGGAGATCAACCAGGAACATCTGGACCAGGACCAGCAAAGAGGCGCAAATCAGGTTATTCAACCTTGAAGGATGTCAGGCTGGGAAATTTGGGAGCTCATTGGCCCAAGTTCAATAGTGGTCGTGGCCGGTGTGAAATGTGCAGCATGAAAGGGATTGAATCAAAGCCTACATCAACCTGCTCTCTTTGCAAAGTTCACCTCTGCTGCAATGAAAAAAAACAATGTTTTTCTGCATATCACGACATAACATTTTAAAATATGGAACTGTCAACCGTTTTTTTTTTTTCTATATTATTCTATCATTAAGTATTATTATGTATTATCATTATTATTCTATGATTCAGTTGGTTAGTTTAGTTATTATCTTTTTCATTATGTCGTAGATAAGTTGTTTAGGTAAATTGTTGAATATTTCATTTTTTTACATTCCATAAATTTATATAACATTTTTTTACCGATGAAATAAATTTTATTATTCCATCAAAAAATGAATAATAAAATTTATGAATGAATCTCTTATAAATTTGTAACTTGAACTACATAGTGGATAAGGAGCAGAATATATGAATTATAATAACCTGGGTAAGTAAAGCTGAATACAAATTCATGTTTCATAATTCTACCCATAGACGCCTGTCGGGACGCATGAGTCCCGGATTGATAAATACATGAAAAAATATATTTAAAAAATAAAAAACTTTATTTTTGTGATATTAAGTCATAAATGTACCATAAAAACCAAAAATATTCATAAAAATGATAAAATATGTATACCTAGGCTACAAAGGGTTAATATATAAATGTGTATCATAATTACTCATATTATGACAAAACACTGGAATATTTTGAGGGAATTTTAAGTTTAGATTACAAGTTGCATGTGCTGCTCCTCTAAACTTTCCTGATAAATGACAATGATCCCTTACTTTTTCTTTTTCAATTATACTTTCACATATATTACAAATGTTTGAACTCTGATATGAAATTTCTTCTTCTTCAGTTAAATTCATTGGTTTTTTATTTTTTGAGTTATATTTTTTAGCAATATATTTAGAGAATTTATTAAGCACCTCAAATAATTTTGTAGGGATATTTGGTAAATCTTCTTCATTTTTTGCTCTATAACATATTGGTTTATACATTCTATTTGTTACATTTGAGACTAAGTTTAATGTAAACCCATAAGGAATATGTTTCTGAATTTTAGTAGTTGTTGATTTTTTAGGAGAATTTTTACAAGTTGGTATTTTCTCTAAAATGCTTTCAAAATCCATGTAAATTACATAAGGATGTTCAAACTTTTTATTATTATTTTTGAAAAAGACTGTTTGTCCTTTAAATGGCATTATTGGTCTACATGGTTCTAAAGATTTACAAATTATTTGATGATTATTTAAATCTTCATTTCTATAGAAATGACTTAAACATCTTCTACAAATATATTTCTTTTTGGTATTTTTAGACAACTGACTACTTACTAATTTACTTAAATCTGTTATCAATATATAATGACTATCATCTTCAACTTTATGAAAAAGCAAATCAATTTCAAGTTTTGCATTGTAAATTTCTGAAATTTGTAATGGAACAACTTTATTATCTTCATCGATTCTATAAACATTTATAGACATTGAAGGGTAATTATATTTTTGGTCAAATGATCTGTTTTCAAATATTTTTATATCTTTCAAACTCATTGGATAAGCAAAACCTTTAAATATTTCATCATTTAGGTATTTACTATATTGTTTTACCCTATGTGGATGATCTAATTTCTTCATTTCAAATCTATCTAAAGCACATCTGATTGCATAAATAAAACAATATTCATCTGTATTTTTAAAATTAATACAACATTTTATATTATTAATTTCATTAGGTAATTGAATATAAGAACCAGCATTCAATGAATTATTTTTACTTAATTTCAATTCTAGTTCAATACATCTTTTGAATGTCCAACCAGATCCTTTATTTGGATTATGTAACACTTCTCTTGAAATTAATTTATTAAACTGATCATCAATAAAGTCATCAATATTTAAAATATGACTGCTTCTTAAATGATAGTACATTTGTGTAGTTTGTATTCCAGAATCAACTAATGTTCTTTCATATTCACAAGTCAAAGACATCTGTCCTTTAATGTTTTTAAACTCTTGTTTTTCAATTAACTTTTTAATTTCATTTCTGTTTGATTCCAAATATTCAGGTATATCTAGATCTTCATTAGAACTGGTCAATGTATAGTCTTGGAAATATCCTTTAGAGGATGCCATTTCTTTAATATCAATTACATTTTCTTTTGGTATTGGTTTATTTTTAAAATGATCATTTAATAATCCACTTAATTCTTTTCTAGTTTTATTAGCAATTTTAATATTATTTTTTACTGCTAAGTTTTGAATATAATATAATGACCTATACCTTAAATTATTAGGATCTTCTTTTACTTTGTTTAATCTTTTGATTAACTCATCTCTAGATAAACTTTCATAATTTCTAACAGATAACTTATTAGCAATATTGTTTAATTTTTCATGGTTAAATATGGAATAATTTGTTGAATTGTATGATTTCTTAATTTCTTTCAATTGTTTAAGATTTTTATTTTTATAATCATGAATTTGATTCTTTTTACACCAATCTTTTAAATAATTGTTTTCTTTATCATATATCATTCTATTTTCTAAATGTATTTTAGAATTATAATGCCTGTCATAGTTCTTACTTAATATAGTTTTATTACAATAAGGACATTCAATGTTGTTTTCATTAGGCATCTTTATTTATAAAGAAAAATTTTAGATAAAAAATTTTTGATTTTATTATAAACTTAATTTTGATGATATTTTGATCGAAAATGATTATGAAAACTTGTTAGCCACTTTATTTCTCTTCCACAACTACATATAGTTGGAACTACTGCCATTTCTTTGTAACATTCAATACAATATGAAAATTTTTTATCTTTATTATATACTGATTTATAAAATTTTGAAATGTCCTTAGTTTCTTTACAACTCTTACATTTCTTTTCTTTTATTTCAAAATTATTATCAAATTCTTTTCGACATTTCTTACATTGACTATGTAAACCATCTTTTGTAAATTTATTTTTATGGAATTCTGTAACATCTTTTGTTTTTTTACATATACCACATTGTTTTTCTTTTATTTCAATATTATTAACTTCTTTACGACAATTTTTACAAGAACTTTGTAAACCATCTTTTTTTGTTTTATCTTTAAAAAACTCTGTGAAATATTTAATCTCTTTACATTTGCTACATTTCTTTTGTCCTTCCATTTAGTATGAAAAATGTTTACAATAATGTTTTCTTTAATTCATAATCATAAAAACTTCCAGAAATAAAGGTTATTAAAGAAAAAGAATGTGCAATTATTAAATTTGAATAAAATATTATAAGAATTTCATTTGAATAAAATATTATAAGAATTATCGAAATTAGATTGTGCAATTATCAAATTTGAATAAAATATTATAAGAATTTCATTTGAATAAAATATTATAAGAATTTTGATTTCATTTTTTGGTAGTTTTAATAAGAATATTGATAACTTTTTTGATTATTTGAGTATTAGGTATTAGTTAATTTATTTTAAAAAATTGATAATTTGGGTTAATTTTTGTATAAATTTGTGTAATAGTGGTGGTAAAGTGTTTTTTGGAGAGTTTATGGTTAAATAACCATATGTCTCCAAATTTGGTCTAGGACATACACATTACTATCTACTCGTGTATATGATATATGTATATGATACATGTATATGATACTTGTATATGATACATGTATATGATACTTGTATATGATACATATATATGATACGTGTATATAATATACTACGTTCAGGAAGTTTTTTCTTTGACGTAGTAAGTTCTTGAACGGCCAAGCAGGTAATTAACCATCTACTGGACATCTTAATGTTTATTGGTTTTGTTTTTGCTTGCATATTTAGCTTAGAATCTGTGTTTATTCACGACATTAATTTGTAAAATGTACAAAACAATATTATTTTTTAGCTAACTGCAAAATCATAATATTTAAAATGCACAAATCAAAGCCTAATAATTATATTATTTAGTATATTTTCATAAATAATGATTGATACTTGAATAGTTTCCTATCATAAACATTATTTTATAACTAGTATTGTAATTTACAGCTCTTGAATGTTAGATTCACATACTTTTATAGCAAGTAGCTTTCGTTGCATGTTTGTTGGCAGCTTTTGAATAAACATATTATTAAAAATGTCATAGTAATTTAGAAAATTTTAGCCTCACCTGGGAACCAACGGCTTAAGGATCATCTACCAACCACCACCAGTGACCGGGTTGTGTGCAAGGACGCAATCGCTCACCGGTAACCCACCCAAGGAGCAACCACGCTTGATCTTGCGACATCGTCAAAACGCTACAGTCAATGTTACTGAGAAAAGCGTTTATATAATGTCTAAAAATACTTCAGATGTAAGCCAAATTTCATAACAAGCACCATTTTCATTAATATTCTTGTTTCGCCTAACAGAAATTAAATATGCATGGGTGTATGAGAAAATAAAACTTATAATTTAAATTATGTAGAGTGAAATACTACTTTCATTCTCTGTTAAAATAAAATATTTATATAACACCTGACAAATATCTTCATGTAATTAAATTATCAAATTTTCTTATTTAAATGATGATTGATATATGTTATTTAAATGAATATGTTTACATCAATATTGAGTATTTAACATACTTGTGTATGATACTTGTATATGATACGTGTATATAATACTTGTATACGATACGTGTATATGATACGTGAAGCCGGCATTTTGTCGACGCATTTTGTCCAGTTCGTAGTTGTGCGATAAAGTATCAATTCTTCAATCAGGGAAGCCCTCAAAGTGCGTTTTTTCTGCCATAAGAATAACATGGAGAAATATTTAAATGAATCGAAAATTAACATCTATTTAAATGTAGATAATGATTTACAAAACACTTTGATAACTGTTGGAATTTAAACAATGGTGTTTGTAATATTGAGAAGGTTAGATTTTTCATTGTGTTAAATCCAGGGAAGTTATAGAGATTTTTTTTATATTCCATTGTAGAGCGCCACTTTACTTGACATGAAGGTTCCAATGGTAATCTAACGCAGTTATTTTATTTATTAAATTAATCTTAAACTGACAACTAATACCAAATGAAATGAACACGTTTGAAATAAGCTAGGTAATACCCTATACTAATAAATAGGTAGCAACGCAAGTAATGTAAGCTAGATACTGTAAATAACGTTAATATTGTTATTTTACGTTTTACAGTTAAGCTACTATTATTTTTTATTAAATTCAAATGCCTAGGTTTAACGAGCGTAGTGAGTGACGAGTTAGCATGTTAGTTATGCAGGGGTGTCCCTTAGTATAATGAAAACTAACACTATTGACGATAATTTTAGTCCTGCCTATTTTTAAAGTATTTTGTTTTTATTCTATAATTTCTTTTTCATCAAAAACCTTTATTTTTGATGAGTTACTCAAAATAAAAAAAAAAAATAAAAATGAATTGTTTACATGATTTTATTTGTCATATCTAAAGGGCTGTTTTCTTTGATTATTATTTTTATTAGTATTTCTTCAAGGAACTTTACGTACAGTATATTCTTTTTTTTCAAACTCTATTTCTTTGAAAGACTAATATTACAGCTTAAAGGATAAGTTATACCAATCTAGTTCAGTAGATTGGTTCCAATAGCAATGATTGAAAGCTTAGCGTGTCCATTATTGGTTTCCGTCATAAGTCTTCCTATTGAAAATAATACTCTCCACCAGTACCCCACTTGTATCTGACCTTTGAAAACTATTATTATTAATAATCTGTTGTTGCCAAAAGTCTATGATTTTAAAGTCATAAAAGATGGTTAATTGAATTTTTACCTGTATCTTAGAACCGTGTAATCAAAGGAAAGAATTTCTAATATTATACATTTTTGAATTGGAATGTTATGCAAGCAATATTTCCTTGATTCATCTTTGTCTCTTTAAATCGTTTTATGATCATTTTCTTCTAAGTAATATCGTTGAAAATATTTCTGACACTTTTACATATCTCTGTTCTTTATTATGTAGTGACTAATTAATTAGCAAGTACGTTATAACATTTGTTTCTCTGGAAATCGGAAAAGAAGCATAATGAAAAATTAAACAATTTATTTACTTTTTTATACACTACACCAGAGTTCCTCACTAGGACTTCATGACGGGTCTTATTACTATTCTCAAAATTATCTAAGGACCACAAGTATATATACATAACGTTTTTTCGTATGTTTTCTAGCTTGCATTTCGTCTGTCCCTCTGCTATTAATTTAGTATTTAGTACATAAAAAAAAAAAAAAACATTCTGAGCAAGTTTGTGACTTGCAAGAATAAATTATTGCAGTTTTAAACAATTTTAAGGGCTGTAAAAAATTGTGTTCAAGGCCACATGCTGCTCGAGAGCCACGTAGTGAGTATAATATGCATTATACTGTATTAAACAATTTTCACATAGGCTATATAATAAGTATTTACAATAAACAAAAATTATAGTAAGTAAGAAATAATATGTATATACAAATCCTGAAGTATTAAGGCTAAAGGATAACATATGAAAAGTAAACATGAAAAGATTAAATATTAGGATCTTAAAGGTAATTTGAGATTCCACTGTTTTAGATTGAATTGACGTAATTGTAACGTTTAGATTAAAATTTACAGATTAACATTAAGATGGCTATTTCTTAAAATAAGTTTTTTTCTGCATGACATTCTTTTAAAAAAAGGCTAGGTTTAAGGTAATGTATTTTCCAAAAAGAGTCTTTTAAACAATATTTAACTTTAAACATGTGTTCTTGAGTATTTTATGGCTTGGACGAATTTCACAAGTTAGTTTGTAAGCTTGAGGACAATAGCTCATAAGATTGTTTGTAATAATAACAACGTGTCATGAACAAACAGTAATATTGCCATACCTTCAACCACATTGTGATGGTTAAGATAAGTAAAATGATCAACTGTCATTATTGACGTTGCTTAGCTACGAGGGGGCTTTTGGCAACCTTGCTCGTATATCAATGGGCAAGGCGCAAAGGGACCTGCTCGTTGTATTTCGGGAATTCAGCAGTGGAGCGGTTTCATTTCAACAGCCCAGCTCCCATTCATCACGGGCGAAACTAACTTCCTTCCACCTTCAAGGGTTTAATTCTGCAACAGTATTTAGTCGAACAAAATAAATTTAATGCTCTGTACAAATTTAATTTATTGCTTATATTATTATTCATGGTTTCATTGTTATATTTATTTTAAGTAATAATTTAATTGTTACAAGTATGATTTATTAATGTTAATCAAACCAACAAATAGTCACTGTTTCTGCTGACGTAGTATTGGGGGGGGGGCCTTGTTAAAACAGTGCCAGAACATGGCCTTTCATTTTCCTAGTGGACATGAAAATGTTTAAATGGAATTACACGGTTGGGGACAGTAGTTTTCTGTCTAACAGCCACCATTCAGTGCATCTCACTCCCACCAGTGCTATCAGTAGTTTGCAATCTAAGTCTATCTATAATAAGTAAATAGGAAGAAAGAAATGAACGGTATAACATTAATTGAAGAAATTGAATTAGCTGTTTAAATAAAATTATTTAACAGTAAATACTGTTAAAACTCGTTTTACATGCACTCATTATAAAAAAATAATTGATAACATTCTTTATAAGTAAACATTTTCTTCTATTTTCTAAATGTTTATAAAAAAATAGTAATTTTCCTGCCTACAAGAATGTATGTATTTTGTATTCATTGTAAAATAGATAAATATTTCTTTTAGTATATCGACCTGTAAAAAGTCCCATTTCTCAAGTAAATTTTATACTCTAACAATTACTCTTATAAATTTAATCAATCTTAATATTTATTTGTGCAACTATTTTAATAAGCATATTATAAATTATGTAAAACAGTAATTTACGTAAAATCAAATGATAATTGTTTGATATACATGTCATACAACAGTGTAAAGCAGAACAACTAGTTGAGTTTATTAAATATAAATATAATACATATAAATAAATAACATCTACACATTCATTTACTACTCTATTTCAGCAATCTATACTCTAAATTCCAAGTTAAAAAAAATAGTACAAATATATATATATATATTGTGTTCTTTAGACTGCACATTATGCACGTTTGGTAAATATTTTTCTATAACATAGCAACCCACTCAGTTATGGGTGGGTTATCTCATGTAATATCCTGGTCTGGATGTACTACAACGCAGATCCACCCCTACGAGGCGAGCAACCATATACGCTTATAAACTTTACCCTTTATTTTATTTTTGAATACTTGTACACACGATATGTTAAAATGTTACAATTCAAGCAAAATAAGTAGTTCTTTCTTAATTAATGTTAATTAATGTTAATAACCATACAAAAATAATAATTCCTTTTCCAAAGAAATTGTTTAAAATAAAATATTGATTCTCTTAAATATTTCTAAGCATTAATAAATAAATTTATTCATACTATCTACATGTATATTTATTTGGGTATAAATCTTGTAGTAGATCTGTTTGGAACAAATTAAAAAAAATTATTTTTTTGTTCGTTTTTTTTTTTTCGTAAGAAGAGGCCGATCTCCTTCTTAACCTTGCTCTGCTCTGCCCTCATAGACTATTGATCTGCGTGAGGAACTTATTCAGACTTAATAAGGAGGCGAACCAGTACAGTAGAAGGTGAATATTACTGATAAATTTACCAGTCCAGGCCGGATTCGAACCAGCGCTATATCTAACCCAAGTATAAAGTCCTGACGCCTTAGACCGTTCGGCCACCGGCTTGCCTAAATTATATACAAATAAGATGAGGAAGACAAAGGTTGTTGGACATTTGCCATCATTACGTGAAAATTACCAATCATGACGTTTCGATTTGGTAAAACCCAAACCTTTTTCAAGTGCTAAAAACTGAAATACATCTACACAAACATGTTATAAAACTACGTTCTTAAACTAATAAACTTATCTACAAAATTAATTATCTACATATAACCTACATATTTAGTTTTTAGCACTTGAAAAAGGTTTGGGTCTTACCAAATCGAAACGTCTTGATTGGTAATTTTCACGTAATGATGGCAAATGTCCAACAACCTTTGTCTTCCTCATCTGATACTCCATCATTAACAAATTTCAAAAACAAAGTATATACAAATAGATATAAAATATAATTTGCTATACATACAAAATAAGTAAGTGGCACAATAAACAAATGTATTATAACATAAATATAAAATTTACAAATTATGGTCAATGATTTTAGAAAATTACTTTTACTCTCTTCAGACTAAAGGGATTCTTAAAATAATAATATTGGTGTTAAAATTCACTACTTTTACATAAAAACTTATCACAGTCGAAAAACTTAAAGAGATGTTTGGATTAATAAAAATCATGATTGTTCTAATGTAAACTATTATAGATTGTTAGCTTTTATCTTCTCATATGCTAAAATTTCTCAATGAAAAATATATCTCAGAAAGTATATTAACTTGTTCCTTACTTAGTTTGATACGATCCTTGCATTTGTTCTTATAAATATACATTAATCCTATGCATATGTGAATATTCATAGTATACTTTGTAACTAATGTAAAGCCTACCCTTGTTTCAAACTTTCAGAATATCTTCGTTGTCATTAGTTGAACTTAAAATGTAGTTAAATTCATTACGGGTTATGCTAAATAGAATAGAATGTTTAGGAGGTAAGAACATGGTTTTTATATATTTTGTAAACATTTACATTCTGGCCTATAGACTATGTTAAAATAATTCCAGGTAATCCTATAAATTCCAGAATTACCCGGATTAAACTTTACTTGCATTATTAGGCTGGTAAATGTTGGAATGAGTGCTTTATCCACAGAGTGTAATATATATCATACAGGAAATATCTTTGAAACTATTCATACTGAATACATGTAGTGAGCACTCATATGTGTTATATAATATATGATGCTCCACCCGGAAGTAGGCCAGTTGCGATCGTAAACAAACTTTATAACAAAGCCATTAAACTTGTTTCAACTTTTCTACAAGTGTTGCACTGACATGGTTTCCCCTCCTTACCGAAACATGAAGTTACAAGTTTGCTTGTAATTTAAGTTATTGTAATTGTGAACTTGGTGCACAATTACATAGTTTTATTTATAATTGTATTTTGACTTAAACACTGATATAGTTTTATAGAGATATTTGTCATGAGGCATATGTATACATAAATAAACAAGAAAAACCTCTATCTTCTTATTTTTTTTATATACGTTGTGAAACAATATCTCAGTATAAAAACTTACCTGCTAGTATAAAAATAACTTCACTGAACAGCAGTTTTTTTTCTGTCTGTACCAGTGTCGTTTTTAACATGGTGGTTAAATGTTGTTTAGGGACAATGTTCCAAATCATTTCGGTAAATTGAAGTGGACCTCCTGGGATTTGAACCCACGAACTTCTCTACATTGGAAACAGAAGTGCCAACCAATTAGATAGCAAGAGCTCTGCTAAGAAGTGTCAATTAAAACAAAGCAGAAATAATATAAAACCATTCAGATGATCAGAATCAACTATCATTAACCCAATGATCGTTGGGCTTAAGTGTTAGAGAGGACTTTGCAGTCCTAACTTCACCCCTTTAATAATCACAGTACAAGTAAACGTCACAAACACAAATTTATAACAATATAAGCACAAAATGCACAAATATACAATACAAGTATAAAATGCACAAATATTATGGTGATCGATTTCGGTGAACCACGCTCACTTTCCTCAGATCAGAGAGATTCACAAATAACTTAATTTGTGCATTTGTGCTTATATTGTAATAAATTTGTGTTGTGTGAAGTTTACCTGTACTGTATATGTACCAACAGTATTATGCTAATTACAAAACAAACTTTAATAAAGGAATTTTTCATTTCATTGACGAGTCGTAAATTGTAAAATCATAATCCTCATCAGGTCTAAATACATTGGTTGGCCTAACCATTGTAACTGTGATTTTAGTGCACCCGCAATAATCACAGGACATTAAGCATACATTTACCACCCCACATTGATGATGATGATTGCAAAGTAGGTCAGGTACCAACACCCAGCTCTGTATGATAACCATCATTTGACAATCACAATAAAACACTTTTTGAATAAATCTATACAGTTTATAGATTTTTGTCTTTCACTTTTTTTATACTGATTTTAATAATTTTGTAAATCTATCCTTACTTATTTCATATTTACGTCACTTGTAGATAGATCTTTGTGTGTTTTTTAAATTTAAACCAGGACTTGAGTTTGAGTTAGTAGAGAGATAGCACAGGTTCTAATCCTGGTCTTTACGTTGTCTCAGTACTTTTCACGTTTTGTAGTAGTATATATTTCCATTATCCTGTACAAATAAGTTCTTCCAAATAGAAGTGGTCAATGGGGAATGTACAGAGTAAGGTTAAACCAAATATGTCTCTATTTTTTATTGAACACAGAAAAAAATAATTTGTAGTGTATTTCACAAAAACGAGCTTAAAATGTATGAAAAATACGAAATACATTTAAAGGAGATTTCCCTCTTGAGAAATAATCCTCCGTCTTACTCCCTCGGTAAATAATCATCATGGCTTAGTCTCAACAAACTTGATGTTTTAATAACACTTTTATTTTATAATTATTCCTCGTCATCTTCATATCCCTTTTGAATTAACTCATTCATTACACCCAGAGTTATTTTTAAAATATCATAAATATTTATGAAATTTTCTTCTTTAAATAACTCTTAAAATTATTTTATGGTGATATACAAGTTGTGTATTAAATTATTTAAATTACTACTGAATATTGTGTTAAGAGGTACATTAATATATTTAAGCCATGTGTAGCTTGATTTTTTTAAAATTACGAATGTGTTAAGAAGCTCAAATATGAAGTATTGAAAATGAAGATTAATTTATGGGTTAAGTATCAACCCCAATTCGAAATTTGCCTTATATTTAGTAAATTTGTTTTCAAATTAATTTGATTAGTTATATTTTCTGAGTGAATGGGGTAAATCTCTTTGTTCTTCCTAAAACTAAGACTGTTATTATTACGATTATTATAATTAATATTATTGTAATTAAAAAGTATTAAATATTGATTTTAATATGTACTAGTTAATAAAGTACTCTAAAATAAAGGATTCGTTAAAAATTCAACTGTTATTGTTTCTTTAGTACTTGGGATGGACCGATTGGAAACTTTAAAATTTTTTTGTACTATATTTCATGTTTGGCTCATAATCATTATAGTTATCCCTACCTGATTTACTACATCTCCTAGCTTGAAATCAGTGTGCTTCAAGGTATTCGCGTGAAGCTCTTAATGCTTGGTGTTGCCGAGAGGACATTGCGTCTGGCAATCTATACCAATACAAAAAAACCACAGGGAACAAAATCTGCGGACACAAAGTCACACTTTCAAACCAGCATGTTATCAAACAGGATCAGATAAAGAATTATAACATGCCATTTATACGAGGAGTTGTTTTCGTCACAGCTGACTAACATCATCTCGCCATTGGTTGTAGCATTCCCAACCTCCTCGTAGTTCCAGCACTTACTGTAGGAGTGCTCTGTAGTTAAGTCGGGGGATTCAGTAAATGGAATACAGAAAGATATACGTATGAATGTTTCTCTTAAGTTTTTCATATTTAACTGAGTATATCATAAAATTACTCTGATTGTTAACGTAGAATTAAATAATTGGGACTGATTAATTACCACACGTAACGTACAAGAACTTTTTTTACTAACCAGAGATAGTTTTCTTTTCTTAAATTCGGTCACATCAGACATAATTAGTTGCAATTTCCTTTGTAATTAGTGTCTTATTTTATTTCCTAAACTGAATTTACATAGTTTAAATTGAACTGGATTAGACAAATGATCTTCAATACCACTCTACCCATTACCGTTACAGGAGACTTCTATCTGTCATAGTATAGATTTGTTTAAAATTATTATGATGTAGTATTTTGTTTTAATTGCTATAGTCCCTATTTTAAAACATTATTTTAATATATTCTTATCTATTATACAAGTCAATCTTACTCAATTAAAAATGCGTAATATAAAATTCCTAGTGCAAAATAAATGACGTTT